>LNAC01000240.1:705484-773137 GCA_002007465.1 Ailurus styani | reverse complement strand
GCCACTGCTCCTCCTCAGATAGAGGTTCCTATTCCGAAGCTGGTTCATCCACACCCTGGAGTCAGCTGTCAAAGGCACAGGACACACGGTGTGTGTGGGGGGATAGCTGACAGCCCTCTCTTGGGTCATCTCCACAGTCTCAGTGCTAACGGCAGGACTGGTGAGAGAATCGTCTCCAAGTGCTTTGACCATATTCTCCTATCAATAAAGGCAATTTGAAACATGAACATAAAGGCAACGTGGACATTTGAAGAAGGATGGTAGGGGATGAAATCGTCTCATTTGATTTTTACGCAGCCCCATTTTGGGTAGAAGTGTCACTCCAGTGTGCTTAGTGTTCTTAGAGTTGCTTTGACTTATGTTTTCTTTGAAGATATCATTTTTGGGCCCCTTGCCTGTTTCCGTAAGGCCAAATTCATTAAGACTCAATGCCGTAAATTAGGTACACCTCGATAACACAAATCTAACCCGGCATCTGGAAATAGCGACATGTGGCTATAAATGGAGAGCAAAGAATGGCTGAGGGGGCCTGGGCGGGAAACGGTTGACGGAGCAGCCTCCCGACCCTGTCTGTGGAAGGGCCTGCTGGCCAGACTGACCCTGCGCTGGGAACTTGGATTTGGGGATAGTTTCTGACATTCCCTCACTGATAAGAGTGACTCTTGGCCTGAGCTGTTTGGGCCAACACCGTGGCTCATGCCGCACGCCTGCTTTCCTTCCGGGACCCTGGAATTCTGGTATGTGCTGAGCAGAGGGGGCCCCGGTGACCTGCCCCCCAACAAAAATCCCGGGCTCAGAGTCTCCAGTGAGCCCCCCTGGCAGATGGCATTTCACACGTGTTGTCACCATTCACTGCTGGGGGATCCAGGGTGTCCTGTGGGATCCGCTGGGGGGGCTCGTGGAAGCTCGCGCCTGGGTTCCCGTGGGCTTTGCCTCATGCGCCTTTACCCTCTGCAGGTTCTGCTCTAGGTTCTTTCTCTGTAATAAATCACTGCTGTGAGTATGTGCATGGGCTGAGTCCTCCCAGTGAACCCTCGGCCGAGCTGGGGGTTGTCTTGGGGACCCTTGACACATGCCCCATTGCCGTCCGGTGTCATGGATTTGATCACCCACGTGGTTCTCTGGAGAGTTCCTCCATCTGACGCTGGACATTGCACTGGGGCTCCAGGGCCAGTCCAAGTACTACACCTTAGTAAAGCTGAATTTCTCTCGTATTTTGCTACATAAAAACCAAAAATAAATAAAAGCTGTCTGCTTCCGCAAGACCATCCCAGTGGGTCACCTCGCACACTGTCGTGTTCACGTGCCATTAAAGACAGCCCCACAGACCAGGACGAAACAACACTGGAGGAAAGACGCTGAAAGCAGGACAATGGGACCCCCACCGGCGGAAATGCCCGCCGCGGGCTGGCTCGGCCCAGGGTCCTCGCTGAGAGGGCGAGACCTCTGCAAAAGAGATGTTCTTCTCTTCCCACTCTTCCACCATCTCTTCAGGCTGGAAATGGGCCCGCTTTGCCTCTAAGGGCTCTCCCCGGGTTATTACCCCCACTCCCAGGCATAAACCACTTTCTCTGTGTTGACAAGTCCCTTATATCTTTTTCCCAGCTTCTGTCTCTCTCCTGGGCTCCAGACCTGCATATGCCACTGTCACCAGAGACCTAGGTGACACCTAGCTGGGCCATAAAACTTCATACTCCACAGCCAAAGCTGAGCCCACTGGCTCTTCCTCTGAACAGCTCCATTGCCTCCCGACTCAGGGAGTGGTGCCATTATCCACACCATCCACTGTCGCCCCGGTTAGGGACCGGGAGGTCTCCCTGGGGAATCTCCCCCCCGCCCCCATCACTCTCCTTTTCAACCCCTAAGCCTGGCTTCTGCCGCAATTTCTGCACAGATCATGCTTTGCCCTCCTTTATGTCTGAGAGGCGAGGCCGCAGGCCTGCACCTCCTGGACTCCCTTGCCCTTCGGCTTTTGGCGGGACTTGGAAAGTTCCATCAGGAGACTGGAGGGTGCCAGGAGAGAGAAGATGGTGCATGTGCTCCCTGCTGCCCATTGCTTCGGAGCTGTATCTCTGGCCGAACCTGGGTCTGTTCACATGGCTCAGGCTCTCTCTGGGTTCTAGAAAACACTCCTCTCTCTAGCCCTTCCGGCCTAGGAGTAAAAGGGCTTCCTGTGGTTGCTAGTCCCCAGTTCCTTAATAACCCTCCTGCTGCCCAGGAGCTAGTCCTTCCACTAGAGCCTCTCTGTGGGACCCATGGTGGCAGGCTCTGTGTTCTGCCAGGCTATGCCCGATGACCACCTTACTCCATGTCTCTTGCTGGTTCACCGCCTCCTCTGTGTACTCATGCTGCCATCCGGGTCAGTCATGACGAGCAGGGGATCTGGAGTCAGACAGACAGGGGTTCCGGTCCTGGCTTTGTCCCTTACTATCAACACGAACCTGGGCAGGTCATGTAACATCTTTGTACCTTGATTTCCTCATCTGTGAAATGGGAACAGTGATGCCTCTTTCTTCATAGGATGCTTGCAAGAATTAGATGCAAGAAGGTGTGTGAGGGGCTGAGGTTCTTAATCAATGTCTGATTCCTGTGTTCCTTACCACCACTCCCTGGCCCACCGGGGAGCCTGGGCTGCTCCTCCCACCTATCCTCTCACCTCCTGCTCACCCATCCAACCCTACCCCTGCCCTCCTGGGGCTGTTTTCTAATGCAAATCTAAGCAAGTCTCCTGGTTAGTTTAAGCCCTTCACTGCCCCCACTGAACCATCAGGTTAGACTTGGATCCTTAGGGTGTAGCCACTTTCTTGCCGCCCCCCATGGGGCACTTCACATCCAAGTGATCCCACGCTTCTTGAATGTTCCCCGCCCCCACTGCTCTGGCTCATGCTGTTGGGCCTGCCACAGCTGTTCCCTCTACTCAGAACGCTATTCCTTTCTTTGATCTCCTTCACAAATTCTTATTCCTAGTTGTCCACTGAACTCCAAACTTGTGAGCCCCCTCCTCTGAGAAGCCCTCCCAGACTTCGCAGGGAGATCATGGCCACCTCCTCCTTGAGACCTGTGCTCTCATGCACGTTTCTGCTGTGCTGGTCACCCTGAGATGATGTCTATCTGATTACCTGTCCACCTCTCCCACCAGAGGGTGCTGCTGGGAGGGAGGGCACACAGTGCTCGCCTTTCAGTCTCTCCCGCCAGCCCTGGGTAGTGGGGCGGGGGGTGGGGGGGATCAGGCCGGACGAGCCAGCTTAGGAGGTAATGAGCTTTTTGTCATCAGAAATGTGCCTGAGCCAAGCACAGGAAAGGAAGACCATAGAGGGAACTGGAACATTTGATGGCAAAAAAAGGCTGCATTCATGGCATCCGTGGTCCCTTCTACCCAAACAAAGTATGCTGTTAGGTAGTGAGGTCCCCGTCACTCCAGATAGTCAAGCAGAGCTTGGAGGACCCCTGTAGGAACGCCATAGGCACATCTCCTGCACCAAGGCACTTCCTGCACTTCGTTGATGATGCCCCTGGTAACTCCCTTCTGTGTGTCTCTATGAGGCCAAAGAAACCAGAAGGTTCTGAGGGGCTCTAGGGTTCTGTTTCCACTATGTCACCCCTAATACAAGTCTCTATTGATTCATCAACACAAGACAAACAGCTACTTCGCTTTTTCTCCCAAAGTCTTAAACATATTTACTCTTGAGGGTAAGGTCTTTCTTTCCTCCCCTCAGGGCCACCCCCCTCCACACACCGCCTTGAACACACACATCCATGAGGCAGGGAGAACTTGAGGCAGGTGATGCCCATATCAGTCTCAGCTATGAAAACGGCAAAAACAATTAGACACATCTCTAAATGGAAAGAAAAATCTATGCCCAGAACAATTCTGCTTAGCTGCTTATTCAACTGATTTCGGGAAGGTCTGCCTGGCAGAGGGAAGGGCTTTCATTGCTCTTTGGGGAACCAGTGGGCAAATGGACACGCAGTCTCTCTCGAAGCTTCTGACAGATGATTGGGACTCGCATTCTCTGGCCTCCTGTCATGACAGAGGCCTGTGGGCCCCAGGCCGGGAAGGCGGATGGCAGGGAAGCTCTGGGGGCTGGTTGGACACTGGGGAGCAAGATGCTTTTCTATTGTTCACAGAGGTTCTCAAAACCTTTTGTTTCATTCTGACCATTCCCTCCAGGGAATCAACAGTGAGAAGGTAGGGAAAGAAAACCCAGCCTGTCCAAAAGCAAGACCCAAGCCTCTGTGATGTACATCTTCCTAGGACAAGGGATGGGATTTGGTGTGTGTCCTGAGGCAATAAGCCTTTGAAGAACAAGTTCTGTAAACTGCTCGGGAAGACCTTGTCTTACCCAGGGTCCTTGAAGCGAGATCTGAACCGAAAATACCCTCTAGGATTTGGAGGGCAGCCAAACCTTTCTGGGGGTGGATACGATTCAGGGGCCACGGGAGATGGTGGGAACAAACAGGGGTATTCTGGGCCCAATGGGGGCATCTTAGGAGCCTTGGGGCTACTCAGATCAAGGCCTCCCCTTTGGGGGGAGGAATTTCTGAGAGGCACCCCCCACCCCGGGGGGCCCTTTTTGAAAGAACCCCCTCGTTAAGGCCCTCCCGGCTGAAGAACGGAGCAAACCACAGGATGAACTCTGACTCCCACTGCCCCTGATGCCGACACCCCTGTAGAATGCACAAAATATACAAATGCATTTGGTGGCCCTTGCTCAGGTGACAGAACACAATGAGCAAGGAGGCCTTTCTTTCCCTTCCCTCCGCGACCGCAGCAGGTGCCTGGGCCACGAGAAGCTGGCAAAGTTTCTGGATGTGAGGTGTTTTCGAGATGGGTGGTGGCAGCCGGGGGGCAAGGGGTGTGGGTGTGTGCCGGGTGGGGCGCCTCCATGTAGCCTGGTGGGGAGGGGGGACTGAGGATACAGATGAGCAGGAGCTGGCCCAAGAGGGGCAGCAGAGAGCAGATGCGCCATAGTGTCCGCAGCTGCTATGAAACTTGTGAGCAAGAAAGAGGCATCTGTCAGGACTTCCAGAAATAAATGCTACTCATTCGGAGGGGTCCCCTATTTAAAGTCTGCCCTGATCTGTTCCTTCACTTTTGGGCCTCCTTCCTTCCCCCAGGCCCCCTCTGTCAGGGCATTCAACATCCCGACTCGTAGCTATTTGTTTACCTCCATCTTCCCATCTACACTGCCAGCTCCCGGAGAGCAGCGATCTATGCAGTCCAGCCGTGTGCCTGCAGGCCCTGGCACACAGTAAGTGCCTGGGAGATGTTATCATGGGGGTGAATGGCTTAGAGGCCCAGAGCCAGGGCATGGAGAGACCCCCATGAGGGGTGTGGGCTGGGAGCACATCTTCTGCTGGAGAGCCTGGGCAGCCTCTGGTGCCCTTCTCAAAGCCGGAGGGAGCCGGCCCCTCACCACTGAAGGCCTCGGACGGCCTGGTAGAGATGGGGCCACCGCTGCCAGAGGGGAGCTGCAGCCTCTCCAAGACTCCAGTTGGCTCCAGCAGCCCCTGTCAGCTCAGCTCCAGTCCCTGTGGCTGCCTCCCTCCTCTGGTCTGAACCTGACAGGGGAGGCCGCCAGCAGACACTCTGGACCTCCCCTAGCCCAGCCCTCCCAGCCACCTTCCAAAATCACAAAGCTTTCTACCACAGCCAGACGCAAAAGCACAGGATCGCAGGCTGAGACAAGCCCCCCCAGCCGCATTATTATACCATTATTATCTCTCTCCACTGCCTCAAAGTGAAATCCCCACGCAAGAAACATCACAGACATTTATGGCCCTTTAACTCAAAGCATCACTAATTCTTCCTAGACTTGAACTTCCCGGGAGGCCAGGTGGGTGTTCCCAGGTTGCCTTTGCCTTTTGTTTGAGTCAAGAGTCAGGAAATCTTAGCATCCCGGGAGGGCTAGAAGAGGGCGCCCTGCCCCTCAATCCAGTGCCTGCGCCCCCACCGGCCCAGCCTTCCCAGCCGCTGCCCATCCCGAGATCACTCACACCTCTCGTGGGCAGCGTGGATGGCTGAGAGCACACTTCAGGACCCAGAATCCAGCCGGGCCTCCCAGGACGGGGCTGCTCTGCTTCCAGACATTCCAGGGGGGAGGCCCAGGAGCCCCTTTCCTCCCCCTTGCTCCTCAAGGGACAAGGTTTCTGTTGTTTCCATTTCTCTTCCATAACCAGTCTCCAGGAGACAAACACAGAAAGAAAGCAGGGTTCTAACCTTGACCTTTGTACTCTGGGTGTGGTCTGGGAGCTTGTTAGAGATGCAGTGTTTCAGGAGCACCACAGAGCTCCTGAGTCAGAATCCGTGTTCATCGCACCCCTGCAGGTGATTCACGTGCACATGGAGGGGCACGATGGGTGCAGGTACAAGACAGGGTGGTGGTCACCCTTGAGGGGGCGTGGATGGCAACTGGAGGAGGACAGGTAGGATTTCCGGGATGCTAGCAATGGTCTGTTTCCTGATCAGGATGCTGGATTCACAGCTGAGTTCGGTTTGTGAAAATTCACTGAGCTAGACACTTATGACATGGGTGTGTGGGGGGTGTGTGTGTACTTTAATAAAAAGTCAAAAAAAAAAAAGAAGAAGAAGGAATCGGGATTGTCAGCAAGTAGAGGCTGTTGGGAGCCTTACAGCTAAGCCCCGCTCCTCTGAGCTGCGGGGAGGGCGGCCAATGCCTGCGGACTTGTGCGGGAGCGCCCTGGTCCCACCTGCCTCATTCTCACCTTGCCTGCCCGCCCGAGGCCCCTTTTGGCACTGAGGGCAACCGAGGGACAGCAGCGTGGCTTTGACTTAGGACCCGAGTCTGTCCCCGCCCCAGTTCTAGCAGAGCAAGGCCACGTAAGGTCAGAAGTCATCACCGATGTACCTCCCGCCCATCAACCAGCACCAACTCCGCCTTTCCAGGCTCTTCTTCATCCCAAGCTCACGGTGCTTTATCAGCGTCTCTCTGAGCAGTGTCCACAGGGAAACACCAGTATCAAGACATAACCCCATCATTCATAATGATAACGGCTAACATTTGTTGAATCCTATTGTGAGGCAGGCACTAAATCCTTTGTGTACACAATGCTACTGAATCCTCCTGAGCCTATTATTACGTCCATTTTACAGAGGAGTAAACTAAAGGCCAGAAGCATTAAGTAACCTAAAGTCACACAGCAAGGAAATAGTGTAGTTGGGATTTGAACACAAACTGTCTGACCATAATTCTCTTATATGCTAGGTACTCTGAAATGCTTGGGGACGGATCAAAAACAAATGAAAACCACTGAATTATGCACCTTGAAAGGATGAATTTTATGGTATGTGAATGATATCTCAAGTTTTAAAAATCTGAATGGACAAATCTGGGGGTGGAGATAAATGTTGACCACATCCCTAAGAATTTGGTGGACCTGTTTCTCTAGTGAGAAACAGCTAACAACAAATATATATACATATTTCTTAAAAAAAAAAAGTCTCAAGACACCTCTGTAGTCCAACAGGCCTAGTCCCAAACTTTAGTCCTGCCACCTAGCCACGTGTGACAGAGTTTTGGTTTTCTCTCATGTCTAGTGGGGACGGTGAACCTCGCCTTGTCAGGGGCTTGTGGGGATTAGAAGGGATGTCTGCCCGGGGCAGCAGGCTGGGCCTTGTGAATCGGAGCGGAGGGTACCTCGTTTCAGGAGGGCACAGGCCCGGGGAGTTAACACGGGGCTGCTGATGGTCTTCGAGAGCCCCCGAAGCTCTTGAGACCTTTGTTGGGACCTGAGGCCCACCTGGGTGTCCCCCTCACTGCAGAGCCCCTTCTCACCCCTCCACGCACATGCTGGGGGTTCTGCCGAGGATTCCTGAAGGAAGACAAGTGCCTTTTCTCTCCCCCACCCATCTTGCTTCCTTCTCTGGGCTGCCAGGGGCTGGGACTCCTGAGCCAGGTCAGTGAGTAAGTTTTGAGCCTGCCCCCCCACCCTTCCCCCCGGCTGGGGGGCTCTGACCGGCGCCCAGCGCTGTCCTCACAGGCAGCTCCCTGCCTACGGGGGCCACGTTGCTATGGTGATTCCACTACCCACACAGTGTCCAGGGAGACAGCACAGTGTAGCTGGAGCTGTTTGCAAGACTTGCTGAAACCAGGCTGGGAAGATTCCTGAAAGGGTCAGAGGGAGTGGGGGGATGGGGGGATGGGGGGATGGGAACTAAGTGTATCTGCTTCCTTAGCAGGAGCTGTGTGTGTGTGTGTGTGTGTGTGTGTGTGTGTGTGTGTGTGTGCTCTCACACATGCGAGTGCATGCTCACACATGCAGCCCCTCCCCCCACCCCTAAGTTATAATGGCCTCCCTGAGCAGAGCCATAGCCCCTAGAGAGGCATAATCTCATGATGGTCATAGGTTTCTTCCCGAGGTGCTGTTCACGGTTTATCACTGTTTAGTTTCCATATTGAAACGAAAAGGAAAAAGAACAGGCATTGACATAGCAGCAGGACAGACGGAACTGTGACTTCTATCGCTCCACACCTGAAGCCGGCTCCATGTTCTGCCTTGCCCTTTGTCCTATAAAAGCTGCCTCTGGAACACAGAGCGGGGCACCAGGACTGTCACTGTGACAGGGAGAGAGCTGCCCACCTGCCGTGCCCCGCGCCCCAGGTGCCTCATCGCAAGCATCTCAGTTAGCCCACACCACCGTCGTGCACGGGGATTTGTTATGCTCATTTCACAGATGGTGAAACTGAGGCTCAGAGAAACTAAGTCACGGGCCACCTTCAGGGGCCAATACGTGTGGGCGTGGGAGTCCCACCCCGGCTGTGGAAGATCTGTGTTCGCTGAACTAGCTGGCCCTTCTTCTACCTCCTTCTCCCAGCTCGGTGGCTGTTTACCAGTGGGTGGCCCGTTTGGCCCAGAGAGAACAGAATCCGAGGCATCCGGTAAACTAAAGGAGCCAAGCCCTCTGGAATAGCAGGGGGAACACAACCCAAACTGCCCTCCCTCCCTGGGGACTGGTATTTAGGCTCTAAATTCCCTTCCCCTTCCTGAGCGATATGGGGAATGATTAACGAGATGACCCCAGTCCTAACCCATGTGCCCATTTGTGCTGACCCAATTCAGTCCAGAGTAGTTAATCTGTGCCTCTTCCCCACAGTCATGAATGTGGGCTCCCCTCTGCAGAGCCTCTGAAACAGCCCTGACTGCCAATAAATGAATCCTCGGGGATGGTGAGAACCGGGGCCTAACATCTTCTGAGCCCTCGTGTTCCGAGCTAATGCTGATTTGTAAAGTGCTTTATGATTTATTCATACCGCCTTTCCAGGCTTCCCAGGACAACCTTCCCCTCACACAAATGAGCGAGACTCCCAGAACAGAATGTCAGGCTTCATTAAAAGAAAAAAACCCGGGTGTGGGGGATGTCCCTTTTTTTTGCTCCCTAGCTTACGTCACCCAGTGTTTGCAGGACTCGGGTCCAAGTCGAGAAAGCCCCTGTGCAGGAACGGCCTTTGGCTCCTGAGCAGGGTAAGATGTCAGGAGCTTCTTCCCGGGAGGAAGAGACCCTCTCTGTGCCGAAACTCAGGCCAGTGGAGGCACTGAGCTGGGTGACCGAAGCCGGGCAGAGAGGGGCCCCAGGAGCGGCCAGAGTAGGGCTCTGCTCCCTGATTCTTGGCTGGGAGACTGCGAGGGGGCCCCTCAGCTCTCAGGGGGAGCCACTGAGGCATCGGAGCCATGTGAAGTACAGTTCATCCCACTGGCTCCTGATACAGTTTTCATTATTGGTATAATCATGGTCTCCTCAAAGTTTGGGGGGGGGATGTCCCTAGGCACAGAGGGAAGAAGGAAATCCCCACTCGCCTCACTTAGCTTCTTTCGGGCAAGTCAGGAGCAGCCCCTTCCTGTGACCTCACCCCTGACCAGGAAAGCCGACCTTAGACACACTTGGCATCCATGAACTTGCAAGGGCACAAAAGTCAAAAGTAATGCTGAGCAGAAATGCAGGGGACTTGACTCTGAGGGACCTAAGGGTCTTCACAGCATCCCTAAAATGAGCAAGACTCCCACAAGCCACGGTCACCATCTTTGTGCCAATGGGTCACACTTGCGAGGGAACACACCATTAAGCCACACCCACAGGGACTTTGGAGCAGCGCAGCGTGCGTCTTCGGATGGTCCCTGTTCTCTAGGGTATCAGGGGCTTGACTACCCACTTCTCAAATGGAACCTTGCGGACAGAGTAAGTAGTCTGTGGGCATCTCACTATTGGTAGGCAATTTACACTGAAGTTACTGAGAACACGAACAAGTTATTGATGCCGTGTGAGAGTCGGTCCGATCGAATCATCTGCAGGACTCAGGGGGGCATCATCACATACAGCATGAGGTCCGGGGGGCTCCCCTTCTTTCCACGTGCTGTCTCAGGGTGCAGGGACCGGATGCAATCCCGCCAATCCTAGGTGTGGGTGCAGACCTGCAGCTCGAGGAAGGAAGGGGTCCTCCCCTCTGTTTCTCCCTCGCTGCTAGTTTGCAACCCGTGAGTGTTCAGTAGTGGGCGACACTGAGACCTCAGAGCAGCAAGTATAATCTAAAAGCAACTCTGTGCAAAAAAGGGCCTACAGGGCGCCTGGGTGGCTCAGTTGGTTAAGCAACTGCCTTCGGCTCAGGTCATGATCCCGGAGTCCCAGGATCGAGTCCTGCATTGGCTCCCAGCTCCATGGGGTGTCTGCTTCTCCCTCTGACCTTCTCCCTTCTCACGCTCATTCTCTCTCTCAAATAAATAAATAAAAATCTTAAAAAAAAAAAAAAAGGGCCTACACTGCTCTTAAGGCCTTGCAAGAAAACAGTTACAACAGAAGAGTCGCTTTCGATTAATCTGGCCGACACGGATCCTTTGGCCATCCCTTCTAGCTCTGGTCCTCCAGGCTGGGAATTGGATGAATAATTGCATTGGGGACAATACAGAGACCCAAATGGCTAACCCAGTTTTGAGAGATCACAGTAGTCAAAGTCCAGAAATAAATCCCAACTGCTCATTCTCATTTGAAATAGCGAGCCAATAATACATTCAACCGAGAGTGAGTTCCACACCATTGTTAATTGCTAACGCATAAACTCTTGTAGGAAAAACCACTGCCGCCACCACCACCATGGAGGCAGCGAATGTTTAAAACATGGTAATTAATTTTCAAAATAGGATTTCTAAAATATAGTTAATAAATTATACTGTTTTGGGCTTTCTTAAGTATATGCATTCTCAACGGGGTGATATAGTTCCCAAGGGGGCAAACATTGGTTTTTAAATGGGAAAATGTTACTCTTTCATGTATAAACTATAGATTTACATACAGTATAAAAACAAACGTACAGTATATCTTCGGTATTAAATTTTCATAAGGAGATAATTATTTAAAAAGTCTAAAAAGGCTTCTTAGGGGAGCAATAAGGGAAAAAACGGGTTGAAAAACACTACTTAAATAGAAAATAGTAGCTCTGATTTTTTCTACATGACTCAAAGTCACACACATAGATACCTCTTTCTCTATTCTGTAATAGTTCTTGAGATACACAGGAAGATTTATTCCTTCTTACACGACCCTGACCCTGACCCCAGGTATAGATCCTTTTCTGGTTGACAGTTTTCCCCCCTCGGTTTTATAGGCTACCCCGTCATTTTTCGGGGGGCAGTTTTCTAGCGGTGGCCTCTTAAATCCATGATCTTAATTTTGCAGGCAATACTGAAGTCCATTCTGGTCTGAAAGCAACAATATACTATCCTGTTGGAACTGCATGAACAGCTAAATGAGTTGTCTTTTGCCTGTTCACATATTTTCATTCATTTCCAGGTTTGTATCTGTGTTTTTGAGGAGGGAAAACCAAAAAAACCTTATACCCTACACCCTGGGAAGATGCAGAATGACTTACGGTGCAAAGTGTTTCGAAGGTCTTTTCAGACACGAAGGAGCCATCAAGGCCAAAGAGAAATATCGATGCATAGGAGAGCATCCCTCCGAGGATAATGAGGTTGTTCATGTATGGACTGGACATCTTTATCAGCCTGCCAAGAGAAAGATGACAGTTAACAGAACTGTTAATGCCGTTATTCCTCCAGCAAACACTCCCTGAATGCCTACTATGTGTACAGCGTTGCCAAGGCTGGAGGAGAGAGAAATGCCAGCCCGGTTCCCTGGACTCCCCACTACCGCCGTCCCAGGCTGTGCACCTGCTAGGGGCCACTTCCCCCTCCCAGAAGGACCCTGGAAGCTATCTCATGTGACTGGTGGCTTTCTCCTCCATCAGGTTTATCTATCATTTCTCTAGGGGCAGCTCGTGGCACCAGCTTCTTCAACCATTCATTTTCAATTTACACAAACACATTATTAAGGCAATGGGTCTTTTTTTTTCCTCCCGGGGGCTGGGAAGATAGGCTAAATCTAGAGAATTCTACAGTTAAGCTCGGCAGCCTTAAGGGAGGAGGGAGATGAGGGTGAGAAGGCCACACCACTCTCCGCCTCACGTTTCCGTAGTGTAGTGGTTATCACGTTCGCCTGACACTCTCCGCCTCGCCAAGTGGGCTGGCCCAGGAGGTCTACAGGGGAGCACTCAGGGCTGCCCAGGAAGTGTGGTCACCAGCGGGTATGCGAGCATTCACTTTGGCGGTCCGAAGGTCACACAGTCTTGTGCACAAAGGGGTCACACCCGTGCACAGGAACACCTCCCCTAGTCATTAGGTGATAACAATGGTTAATGGAGTCCCCCCCCCACCATCTTCACCAGGCTGATGGGGGCATTCTTTACACTCCCACACCCTACACGCTTGTCTCTCACCTCCCGCAGGAATTCTGTTCTGGCTCCCAGCTGCCCAGCCAAGCCAGGCCTGGCTGAGACCAGCAGCCAGCTGGAGTTCACCCTCAGAAGTGCCTGGCTACCCCAGCACAATCCACTGGGTCTATCTTGGGTTTTGAGGAGCCCCCAGTCCAGGTGCTTTTTTGCAGATCATAATTATGATCAGTTGTTCCCTGAACATTTTCTTTCACACTCTGCCATTTTATGAATCCTTTCACATTTAAAAAATGCAATGTGTCCAAGTGGAAGAGAGATAAAAAGCCTGGTATAAATTATGGATCACCCGCAGCTTCTGAGCTGGGAGCATGGAGCAGGGTCACCCCCCAGAGGCGCACCCCTGGCAGACCACTTGGCCTGGCTGAGTCTCCTCACGAGTAAAACGGGAGCACAGACCACACTGCCCAGGGCACGTGTGCAGCTCATATGAGGCTGGATTCCTGGAGGTCCTTTTGTGAACCACGGACTGCCGAGGCCCCTTCATCCTTACTACCACGGGAAGCTGGGGAAAGGGGAGGCCAGGAGTTGGGCAGGTTACCTGGAAGAAAAGGACCTTAACAAATAGGTAGAATTTGGGGACATAAAAGTGAGGGGAACGTGGAACTACTGTGACATTTCTTATTTCTTTCAGATTTTTTAATCTGCAAAGCCAGTCAAAAAATTCACATAATTGCCAGTCTACCGGGAGGAGTAACAGTAATTTTCCACAGGAGGCCAGAACGGGGTAGTTAAAGAATTAAGGGAGTTTAGTCTTATGATAGGGGCAACTTGTTGTTAAGATAGGTATTTTGGAAGCTTGTAGCAAGGGAGTCTAACATTAATTGAGAGCTGATTCTGGGCCCAGGCCTTGTGCCAGATGCTAAGGGGCATGGTCATCAGCTAAGGTTTGTACAGAGAAGGCGACACTTTCTTCAATTTTTTTGTGGCATCATATGAATTACTGATGTATAGAAAATAAACAACAGGTGAATAAAACTCCTTTTGTTCTTCAGAAAATAGGTTTGACTAATCCAAACCAAAAACAACCACAAAGAAAAAGAGAGCCTCCAAGTTCTTTCTTTGCAAGCAGGAAGAGAAAAAAAGAAAACGACGCCGTTCTCTGTGGAATCCGGCTTGCTCCTGGCAAGGAGCCACACAGCGTGGCTTCTGGGCTCGATGTCACCGAGGCTGTGCCCCTGGTGTCCCCACTCTGAGCCTCTGCCCAGTGGCTCCCCGACAACCCAGGGAGCCGGGTCCAGGGCTTTGCTGTGGAAACCACAGAAGCTGGTCATGCTCAGTGAACCCCACGGCTTGGGCGGCGGCCTGTTCTACCCACGACCAACCAGAATAACTCAGGCCGTGAGCTGCTCTCCTCCAGAGAGTGAAGAGCGCGTGTGGTAAGAAAGAAATCAAAGCCAGAAACCCAGGGGACAGACAGGTTCTGCCACACACAGCAGTGTGGCCTCGGACAGTGGCCCTCCCTCTGTCACTGGGCTTCTGTCCTCTTGCCCGTGACCCAGTGAGAATGATGTGAGGGAGGAGCTTCTCGGGCTGTCAAGTGCTGGGTGGGGGTGCCCCTTCCTGAACTCAGGGATTCCCTGAGGCACTGCTTCCCCAAGACGCTGGGGGTGGAGCCCAGACTTTGGGGGACTCCCGCTTCTGTATTTTCCCTCCTGGACAAGTACAAAGTGAGGGAGCATAGCCAAAGCTCAGAGGAGGCCTAGAGACTCAGACCCCTGGGATTTATTCAACCCAGCCCTCCTGTGCAACCCCAGAGGCAACACATGCCTGTGTGTGTGTGTGTGTGTGTGTGTGTGCGTGCGTGTGTGTGCACCTTTGTGCATGGGTGTGCACACACGTACAGTACATGGAACATCTAAATCACATCCCAGGGACCAAACGACCACTTTAGAAAAATGCCTTGAAAACTTCTTCCGTGCCCCTGGTGCATCGATCACGTGATGCCCCTACACTTGATCCACGAGGTTTGTCAATCGGAAAGCATCATCCGAGAGGAGGGTGTGAGTGGCTTACTTCTGATTCCGATTCTTGATGTTGAAGAAGAGGAAAGCACTGGCCATGATCATCCCCAGGATGGTGAGGGCAGAGAGGATGCTGTAGAGAGGTAGGGAGATCTTTCGGAGCTGCTCCAGAATGATGGTCTTGTCTTTTGGTGGTTCGGATCCTAGAAGGCCGAGGAACAGACATCAGCAGAGCCCGGTGCACGGTCAGGCCTCAAGAACATCTTGGCCGGCATGTCTTGCCCTCTGACACCTGTGCACAACCTCCGAGCAGGACACAGCTACTCGGGGAGAGGACCCCAGTGACTGGCCAGTCTACTGGCAGGGATCCTTAGCTAGGACTTA
Organism: Ailurus styani; assembly: GCA_002007465.1. Taxonomy (NCBI): domain Eukaryota; kingdom Metazoa; phylum Chordata; class Mammalia; order Carnivora; family Ailuridae; genus Ailurus; species Ailurus styani. The sequence goes on along the minus strand of LNAC01000240.1, from coordinate 757,995 downwards.
CTTCTTTCTCTAAATAGAATCAATAAGGAATTTGTGATGCATTTAACAGTCATTAAAACATTAGAATTTGATTTGGTCTAATTATCCTGTTGAAAAACCATTCCCATTTGTCCCCAAAGGTAACAGCAGCTTGGAAGGCACAGGGCTGGATGCTGTGAGTGGGTCCCACTGGGTGCCTCTGGGGGCGAGGAACCTGGCTTGGGCTCTCAAGGTCTCTGCTCTGACACACGATAATGACCACCCTCAACAGGGCAGACGCCTTGCTTGTCAGATCCACGGAGACGTAGATGTCTCTGGGTGTGGGTTTTCTGCCTCAAGGTCATTACGTTATAAAAGCTCTTTCTGGTTTTCCATTTTCATAAGCCTCACTAACTGTGGGAGGCAGAAGCTACTGGCATGCCTCCCCCTCCCTGCCGTGCCAGGACTGGACCAAAACTGTGGGATTCCATTTCTCTATGTGACTGTAGAGCTGTCCCTGCTCATGCTCATTCTCCAAGGGCACCGGGAACCTAGAGGAGCCCTGAGGGCCTCAGAGAAAACTCATCTTTCTGGTCACTGGCAAAATTGTCCAGATCAAGGCTGGCTTGGGAGGAGGGGTACAGGGACTCACCCCACCCCTCCCCACTTCTTACGAATCCCGTTCTTCTCAGCTGCTATTTTAAGTCAGGCTTCTGCTGTGGAACTGTGAAGCCCTAGGGCTCTTTTCCTCCAGTGGGGAACGCAGGGAGCCTGGGGATCCCCAGCAGGGGTCATGAGGACCCAACCAAGGCTATGCCCTGGGGGCCAGCCTGGGTCACACCTCCGTTCCCAGGAGACAAGCAGAGGTAGGGCAGGAGTGACAGCAGGGTTAGAGACACCACCCTGCCCCCACCCAAACATTTGTGTTTCAAAAACTCTGCGAGCAAGTTCAAATGTGTTTGGAAACATTCAGGGGATAAGAAGAGTTCAAACCATCTAAGTATGGCAGTTGCTGGGTTCAAAAACAGCTAGGAACCTGCTAGAGCGGTTAAATGTAAAGTTTTAAGCAATTCCATGTAAAGGAACATTTTTAAGGAGTGGCTTCAAGGGCCAAAAGTCAGGGCAAATGAAGACACGAGGTGAATGAAGTAACAGCATTTCTTGCTTCTAGAAGTGAAAGCTCCTCATCTGCATCCTTCTTCCTCCATTCTTCAATTTCCTCCCCACCCGCCCCCCGCCCCCAAGAGAACCTCTGGCTCCATCAGGCTGGCTCAGGTGTCTTCTGGTTCCCAAACTCTAGAGCCACCCCTGGGGTGCCCCTGGATGGGAACAAGTCCCTCTCTAGGCATGAGAAAATGGCTGAGGTTTGGACCAATGGGGACGTGATAAGTATGACCACTCACTGTTTGTGTAGAAACAATGTCAGGAAACTGACCACATCTCCTGTTCCTTACCCTGCCTTCCCTCCCCACAAAATGGTGCCTTCACACACAATGCACCTTGACTAAGATGTTTTGGAAGCCACTTGATAATGACTTATCAGAAGCATCCCTACCGGCTACCCTGTTTTCTTTCTTGTTTCTCACCCAGTCCATTCACTCGTTACTCATCTATTTTGTACTATTCCTTCATCCGTCATTATACCTTCATTCATCATCATTAACAATGACCAGTCATCATTAATATTCACTTTCTACCTGTCAGGCTCGGTGTTGGGCACCAGTGATTCAAAGTCAACCAAGACACAGTCCCTGTCCTCAAGGAACTTACACACTAGCCATATAAAAAGAAAAAGGCCATAATAAGCAATCGTGTTTACTGAATGCTTACGATGGGCTAAGCACTTTACAGAGATTTTGTCATTTGACCCGACAGCCTCACAGGTAGAGAAGATTATTCCCATTTTATAGACAGGCAACAGTTTTCTAAGAGCTAAGTGACTTTTATTGCTAGTAAGTGGCAAAGCTGGCAGGATTTGAACCCAGACCTGCCTAACCGAGTCCTATGCTCTAACCATTATGCAAACCGCTTCCAAAGATAGGGTCTAGGTGGTTGACAACATCAGGCACAGAGAGGCCTGAGCATGAAGCAGAGAGAAGTGTGTAGTTCTCTCTGACGAGTCAGGAAAGGCTACAGACAGGAGAGCTGGTCCTCAGAAGATGAGCAGTTGGCTGACCACAAGGAAGACAAGGAGGAAAAGGCATTCAGGGCAGAGGACCCAGCAGGGGCAAAGGCACGGTGGTGTCTTTTGGGCCTATTTGAGGCCTATTTGAGGAACTGTAAGCCATTTGATAGGGGAGATCCGAAAGAAGAGGCAGAGAAATAGGAAGGTCCTGAGCTGATTCCATGGAGTGAGGCCCGCAGCTGAGCAATGGGGACAGGTAGGGCTCTGAGCTAAGGTGGAGAATCTTCAGCTTAGTGTGAGGGGCAGGGCACTTTGGGCGTTGAGGGCAGAATGGACTTGAAGGAATTAAGACTGGTTAAACTCATCTACCACCCGCCCATCTGTCTGTCCATCTATCCATCCACCCACACACCCCCTACTTTATTGGCTCACATGCTCCCCTGTTCGTTCATTTATTCACCCACCTGGTAATCCCCTCACTTGATCAGTCATGTGTTTAGTTTTTCATCAAATATGAACCTTCAACATGTGTCAGACCCTGGCTGGTATTAGGAGTTGAAAGTCAGATAGGATCTGGTCAGGGAGCTCATGGTCTAACAACCTAGAGATTTCCATGCAAAAGACAGCGATGATGGGGAAGGCAGAGACAAACACCATGAAAGCCAAGAGAGGGGGAGCCATCATCTTGGCTGGGGGCAGTCAGGGAAGGCTGCACAGAAGAGGTGTCATTTGATCTGTTTCTAGAAGCTGAGAAAGATTTCTTCAGCAGAAGAAAGGGAATGATCTTCAGGAAGACCAGCAGGTGGACAGGCTTTATTACTAACCCAACCAAGTCGTTTCTCACAGGAGGAGACAGAGCTAGGTTACCTGGGTCACATTTAAACAGAATTACTCCTGGCTATGGACTGGTTTAAACACAGATGCCTGGGTAAGAGACAGCACTCCATGCAAATTTCAGTGACCCATCCCAGGAGCTGGAATCCAGCTCCATGTGAGCAATGGGGACTCTGTGCTCACTGAGTGAGTATACGTGTTGTGACGAAAGGAGGTTCTCTCTTCCCCAGGAAGCCAAGGACTCTGAGCTTGTCTCCCACTATCGGATGGTATCTGATCTTGGGAGCAATGGAGCAGGCCCCCTCCTATGAGAGGCCCACCTGGCTTACCTTGGAACCTGATAGTGTCATTGATGATCTCCAGTGTGTCAGCCACAGCGTTGTACTCTCCCACCTTCACCTCCCTGCTGTCTGCGGGGAGCAAAAGACAGTGGTTGGTTAGGTGGGTGCCCACGCCTGCGGCCAGCTGCTCCCATCCCAGGCCTTGCCTGGCTACGTTCTCACGGGCTTTACTTTGCCCCAGGGCCTTTTCCAGGTAGAATTGTAAAACCTCAGGTGGATCTGGGGTGGACAGAAGCCCTCCTACACCATCTTATCCACTGGTTACCCCCCTCTTCGCTGTGCACCTCATGGGTGGGGGTGTACTCCCCTCATAACTGGACTTTCTGTCTGTCATCAAGTCCTTCCTGGTCATTCAGCTGAATGGTCTCTTTGCAATTTTCCCCTGGTATCTGGCTCTGTCATACAGGGCCACACAGACTGCTTCTGCTCCCTCTGCTCCAAGACTGCCCTAGAGACTTGAAGACACAGACAGATCATCCCCCTGGTGCCAGCCTCCAACCTCATCTTACAGAATATCATTTCTATTCTGCCCTCTCCAGGTCCCTCTTTGGGCCGCACCATATGACGTCACTGTGTCTGAGAGAGTGTAGGCTCAAGGACTGACCAATGTATTTCTTTAGGCATGATCTTGGTCAGCAGCCGGTATAGGGGATTATCCATCCCCTCCTTCATTTTGCACATTATATTCCTATTAACGCATTCTGAGGTGGAATTAGCATTAGCTAAGCCTGACATGTACTCATGGATCATGAGGGTGGAGATGTCCTTGGGTCTGGAGACAGGGGAGAGGTCTGGGCTGGGGAGAGAGTTGGGGCCATTGGCATGTAAATTGGGAGGTGGAGCAGGGGGCAGGGAGGAGATCCCTCGGGACAGTGCCAAGGAGCAGAGAGGACCAAGGGCAGAATCCTGGGGAGTGCCAACCTTTCGCCAGGGGAGAGGGTTGGGCAGGGCAAGGATGCTGCAAGGAGACTGGGAAGGACTGGTCAGGGTGCCGGGAGCAGGATGGCAGGAAAGAGTGGGCATTGTGGGAGCCAAGGACAGGGACGATTTCACAATGGAGCTGGCCAGCTGTGTCAGATGTCACCGAGAGACTAGAAGAACAAGCCCCTTGAGCAAGGGGTCAGTGGATTTGGTGTGTGGGGGGACTGGTGACCACAGACAAAGCAGGTATGGGGAAACAGGACCGAAGGCAAGGGGTGTGGAACTAGAGGGTGAAGCCCCCAGGGCCGAAAAGGCTTCAGCAGAGCTGGGGAGTGGGTGGGGAGAACCACCGAGCCTTGACAGCGTGCCTGGATCTGTGCTAGGAACTTTCCGTGCCTTTTCTTGCTCCGTTCTCACCGCTGCGGCTGGGGGTTTCAGTGCCACTGTACAGACGAGGAAACTGCGGTCAGCAGGTTGTGCCTGGGCCGCCGCCCCGCCGATTCTAAGAGCAGAGCCCGCCCTCAAACCCAGATGTCTCCTGCCACCCATGCTCTTCACCAACATGGGGCTGCCTCCATGGGATCTCAGAGCGGCAACAGTCCCTGCCAAGTGCCCCCTGCATGGCCCACGTGTGCCTCCTGCGTGTTAACTGCAGAGAGGCCGCCCATGTGCCCACCCGGAGGGCAAGCGGGTCCCCGGAGCTGCAGATGCTGGGCCTGCAAATGCCCAGAGGTTATCGAGTGACACAGCTGCAGGAATTCCAAATGTGCCCCCGGAGGAACCGCCGGCTGGCTGGGGCTCCGGCTCTAAGTGAATTTCTTTGCAGAAATGCAGATGCGCTGCTGGTCGCTTATGAACATTCAGGAAGCGGAACAGGGAATCCCATGGGCCACACTTCTGCCTGTGTTTCTTGGACGGTGGGGTGGAAAGCAGGGCTGTAAAAGTCACCTCCTTTCCCCCCGCAATGGTGTCCCTGCCCCTGTGCAGGTGGTGTCGCTTGCCTGGGCCACAGCTCCTAAATGTCACATTAGCAGACTCGGCTGGGAGCTCCAGCATCCCCGCTCTGGCCTTTTGAAGTCCTCAGCCCCAATCAGCTCCTGCCGCTCAGAAGGGAAGGCCCTGATTTATTTATCTGGCGTGGGGAGGCAGCTTATGAAATATGCAGGCTGATTGGAACAAATCACCAGGAGCCAGGTAATGATGTGGCTGGCACCCCACCACGCCCCCAGTCATGCAGCCTGTCCCCCTGACTCACACCCTGATGGAGTGTCCCATGGCACCAGGAGGAACTGCCGCCTGGCTTGGGCGCACATCCTCGGCTTCCCAAAACAGCCATCATCACCAGAGTCCCTCCCCGGGGTACTGCTTGGGGGCTCGAAGGTGCTTCACGTGTTCTTGCACTGAAGGTCTTGGCAAACCGTGAACTGGGCATGATTTGCCCCCATCTGTAGATGAGGGAGAAGCTTCATGGCAGTTCAGCGAATGCTCAGAACCATGTGCAGGCATTGACCAAGTGGGCACCTGAACTGGGCTCCCCTCGCTCTGTACTCAGACCACTTTCACCTCCCATGCTGAACAGCTCTGCTCAGCCCACACTTATGGAGTGCCTACTGCATGCCAGGCCCAGCCCTAGGTACTTCCCCATAAAGAATCCCTCAAAAGCAGCAGTGTGGGTGGTGGAAGATGAGGTTCTGTTCTCATCCTTCACCAAGGTGGACTTGGACATCTGGGCGCTGAACAATGCTGCTGCTAAATCCCTTATCACTCATTCATTCATTCAACAAACATTGACTGGGTGCCTATTAATCTGTCAGGTTCTGGTCTCGAGATACAAAGATCGAAAAAAAAAATTCATAATCTCTGACATTGTAGCTTAAAGACTCACCCAGCCCTACCAGGCAGGTAAAATCATTCTCATTTGCAGGTACTTTTTCCCTCCCGCCTGCCCTTTGTTAGCAAGTGGCTGTAGCTGGAAAATGGGAACTTTCTAAGTGGCCATGAGGATTAAAGAGGAGAATACAGGCAGTTTCTGGCTTACAGCCTAACTCACAGTAAGTGAGTTTCAATAAATTGTAGTTGGCCTCATGATAAAAGCAACTGAGCTATTCGCTAGATCCCCCCAAAACTCCCTAGGTTTTGTTTCGTTTTGTTTTGATTTTTTAACTGCCATGGTTTCCCCATAACCGTCCCTCTGCTTGAAAAGTGGCTTTCCCCTCCCTCTACCAACATGGCCCAACCCTACACCACCTCTTCCAGGAAGCCTTCCCAGACAACTGCTCTCCTCTAAGCACCTCAGTTGCTGTGGGCTGAGGGCTAGGGTGACAGCTCCTGCTGTTGGAGCTATGCCCTACATATGCCCAGGCCTTATGATTCTTATCAGCTGGTTAGTTCCTGAGTGGAACCTGAAGGCTTGCCTCTGGCATCCCTAGGTAGCATCGAGTCTTGTCCCCGCTCCTCTACCCAGGACCCTTCCTGTATGTGCAGGTAGAAGGATGGGTCCTCTGTGTTCTTCCATGGCCTGGCTGGTGGTGACCATGACAGGCACCCAGCACTCTCAATGTTTAACTCTTGGGTTCCCTTTTAACTCACAAACAACATTAACCACCCAGTGGATACAGACTGGGCCTTTCGGACTGTGGGCCAGGGCACAGGCTAGAAAGACCCACCAGGGGGTGGGGGTGGATGAAGGAATTGAGCAGAGAGCTGCCTCCCTGCCCCACAACTCTGGGGCACCTTGCCGCTGACTCACTGTCTGGCCTTGGACAGACCGTCCCTTTCTCTGGGTCTCAGTTTCTCCATCGGCAAACTGCGCAGCCGGGCTTCCAGTGGTTCTCAGCCCTGGCGGGTGTTAGTACCACCTGGAAACTGTTGGAAAATACATAGGTCTGAGTCCTAGTATGGACCCATTATATTAGAACCTCTGGGGGTTGAGGGGTGGGTACTGGGCCTTATTTTTAAAAGTCCCCTAAGCCGATCCTGATGAACCGGTGTTGAGAACTGCTAGATTTGACTGAAGGCTCTTCAATGCCGACGCCTTCTGTGCTAAGGGCCTAAAAATAGTGTGGAACAGAGCGCCCCTCTCCTGCAGAACAATGCTGCTTCCTCGTCGTGGGGCAAAAAGAAGGGTTCTCTTTAAAAAGCGCATTCTTTATTTCGAATTTTAGATTTGGATGATACGTAAAGGAAATAGGTCCTATTGGTGAAAATTAGGCTGCCAAAAAAAGTCCAGTCTGAAAATATTCGCTGGCTGTGGGCCTGAGAGCATCCACGCGACGGCTGGGAAACAGCTTCCGTCAGGGATTCTGCCTGCTTCTGGGACCGCAAGCCCCGGGCGGGAAGGCCGGTCGCAGGGTCGCCGAACCTCCTGCGCTGGCTCGGTGCCTGCTACGTGGGATCTACTCCCCTCCCCCCCAACTGCCCATTTGTCCTCAATTGGCTCTAGATCCGAATGGAAGGAGGTATACGTGTTCTTAGCGTTTAATGGTTACAAACACACAGACTCCATGTGTGACTCCGAGGTCTCGCACACAGGATGGTCTCGACTCGACAAAAATGAAAAATGCTATGTAGTTATTCCATTCTAGGTCCCCCTAGCAAAATCCCAAAGTCAGGAAGAAGAAAGAGCTCTGGCGGGTAGACGGGACCCTTGGAGCTCGTCTTGGCCTTGCCGTCGCCTCAGTGAGGAGCCCCCAGGAAGGGCCAGCCTCTGCCTGGGTCTTGCTAAAGCCAGCGGGCTGGGCGGGGAGATCTCTGGGCCTCCATCTCTTGTTTGACGATTCCACAGTTGCTTTGAAAACCTGCCTCAGGGGTCCTGCATCTGCCTGGGGGCCGCACACTGCATGGCCGCCCGTCCCCGGTGGGGTGGTTCTTCCGAGGTGGGAACGTGGCGATCATGGGCTTTGATCCTGCTCTTCTCTGGACGGCCAGCCCTTCCTCAGGAGCGATCCCGGTTTGGTCACTGCCTGTGGGCAGGCCCCAGAGGGTGACTGGAGCAGAGCTGAGCCGCACCTCCCAGCAGCATTCCTGGGCCTGAATTCTGCACACACTCTTCTGTGTCTTCGTAAACAATGTGCCGCTGCCGTGTTTGTAACAAATGAACGTCACTGACCTTTGTTTGGGAATTTTTAACAGGCCAGGTGGACACTTGCCAGAAGGCTTGGGAATATAATAACCCTGCTAAGGGCAGATTTGTCTATTTACTTAGGCGAATTGGGCCAGGGGCAAAAGCTAAGTATCTGGGGGTATGCAGGACACATGAAAGCACAACAGATTATTTGCAACTAGAGTGCCTTTTGTCTCCTCTTCTTGGCTAGCTTCTCACTGAATCCCAACCTCAGGGATAGGAAAGAAAACTCTGACGCTGCCTCTCCCAGGCAGCCTTCCTAGAATCTGCTAGGTGGAGCCTAGAGTCTCTCCTCTGAATGCCCTCATCATGTGTCACACCCACTTGGGGTCCTGTGTCTTTCCCCCCCTGGGCCAGGAGTTCTCTGAGGGCAGGGCTAGCTACATCTTACCCAGCCCAGCACCCTCTGTGCCCCCTCGGGACCTGGCATGCAGGTGCCAGGATGACTCTTCAGAAACTGCAAAAGCCCAAATCATGGCGGGGGTGGGGGGGAGGAAAAAGGGACTTTATCCACATCAAAATTAAGAACTTATGTTCAACAAGGACTTTAAGTCTATAGACAAGTGACTGAATGGGAGAAGGTACTTGCAGAGCCTAAAGGTAAAGGGGGACTCATATTTGGAGTACATAAAGGACTCTGGCAAATCAACAAGAAAAAGACAGTATATCCTCAGAATAAAAGTGGTCAAAGAATCAGAAAGATCAACAAATGGCTGACGAGCGCAGGAAGAAATACCCTAATCTTGCTAGTAATCAGAGAAATGATATTTAAGACTACCGATATTACTTTATACTTTTAGACTGGCAAACAATGACCAAGCCGGGGACTGAGAAGTATTGGAGGGAGGAGGGACACGGGAGTCCCATGTTGGTGGCAGTGGAGACACGTGTGGGCATTGAAAGAGCCAACTGACAGATCACAGGCATGTTCAGTGTCCACACACCTTCCCATCCAACGATTCTGCTCCCGGGCTTTAGTCCTAAAGAAATACTCAGCTGGGTTCATAAGGGGATGAGTATGAGGACACTCGTTTTTTCTACAGGTAGGGAGTTGAAGGTGGCCTGGGTATCTGTCACTGGGAGAGTGGATGGGTAAAGCATGCCCAGTGCAATGGTCATGATGGCTCAGATGTACCCAGGAACATGGAAGCATCTCCCAAACACAAAGCACAGGGTGGGGAGGGAAAAAAGGAGAAAGAAATAGAAGAAGATATCCAATCCAGTTGCACCAACAGAAATCAAAATATGCACATATGAAATAGCAATCCACCTTTTGTAAGGACATACCAACACAATATATGCATTCAATACCGAGAGTGTTTGCCTTTCCCTGCGGGATGAGAGCAAATGCTTGAGATAGGGCACAAACAATCAAGAGGGGCTTTCCTGACCAGTGATGACAGTGTCTTATGAAATGAGGAGAGTGAAATGTGTCCTAAGGAAGCAAGAAGGTACTTTTCTCAAGAAATTCTAGTCAGGAGCGGATCTGGGGTTCTGGTCATGAGTGCCCAAGAGAGGAGCAGGAAGCCCACAGTTGCATGGCCCTTCTTTGTGCTAGTCACTGAACCATTCATAGCTTCATGTCATGGAATTCTCACCATCCCTCAAGGCAAAGAAAATGATACCCTTTAATTTTTCTATTTTAAACTGAATGCTGAAATGATAGCTTTAGAGAGATCAAGCCACAGTGCCTAGCTAGTAAGGAAGAGACATGTCTTCTTCAAAGCTCATATACTTGAAAGTTCATTTACATGTGAGGGGATGAGTTCCCCACCCCTGGATGCATTCAAGGAGGGGGGTAATGCTGTAAGCGAGAGTCACAGCTCCCTTCAACACGGAGGGTCTATGGCTCAATGAAACACAAGTTCTGCTAACTAATTCTGTCTTTCAGGCTACTTTCCTTGGGCTCTCTGGAACATAAGCCCTCGATCATGAAGGCTGGGATGTCAGGGTCAGGCTCCCAGCCTCGAAGAGCCCACATACACGTGTGTCCTTCCATTCCTGCTGAACCACAGCCCTGCCAGGGTCTCCTGCAGTTCAGTGGCCCATGTCTCCACTCTTAATGACATCAAGTTGGGTGGCCGTGGGACTACCTGGCCTTTCCGGATCCACGGCTAGGTGAAGGGAGCAACCACACATGCCTGGACGGAAGGAAAAGGACATTAAATACCGGTCTCAAGCATCTCAAGCTAGGGTCAGACTAGCTCCGAAAGTTTTCTAGTCGGTTCTGGGAAATCATCTTCCTGCTTTTATAGACCCTGGCACTTGGCCAGAGAAATTAGGAGGCCCCTGGGGGCAGGGACTGTATCTTATTCAACTTGGTTTCCCTCAGAGGCCTTGGTAAAGCGCCTGGCAGATGCTCAGGAAATGTGCACTGAATAGAACCGTATCTGTTACCCCAAAGACCAAACGGTAATTAACGTCTGCAAATGAGGGGGAGACAAGCCTACATTTCACTAGGTACCTGCTGAATGACAATCGTGCTGTTGGAGTGACGGAAGACCCCATGCCTTCAAATCAGGTGCTGAAATAGAAAAGTCCGAAGTCGGAGGCCTTTCTGTGGCACAGAGCACATTATCGCTCGCCGAGACGCTGACAAACAGGCCTAATGAAGGCAGGGCCGGCGAGCGGGCGAGCGTGCAGATGCTGTGAGCTCCCGAAGCACAGCACAAACAAGGCTCTAATCATGGCTTCACTCAACTTCCTTCCCTGCTGCAAATTCTGAACCATGTTTAGACTTCGGCAGGAACACGGATTCTTTCTTCTCTTGATGGAAAAAAGAAGCCAATTCCCTGGCATTCATGCTCACGGACACGTCCCCTGATGGGAGTCAGCGCCAGCTCGGGCGGGGGAGGGCGGCTAAATGTGGAGTCGGGAGGGGTTCGGGCTGTGGCCCCACTACGCCCAAGGTGTGTGGCCAACAGGATGCGAATGCCTGCTTCTGACCACAGGTGGGTCATTCGGAACCGCACTCGAGACAAGAGGGGGGCACGGAATTGATTTGGGAGGTGGTCTTGGGGCCCACTGAAGAGGTGTGGGGAGGGGAGACAGGGAAGGGAAGGGAGCCAGCACGGGGGCATTCCTGAGCAGGTTTCTGGGTGGGCAACTGAGGCCCAATCCTATTGGGGACCCCTGGAGGCAGAGTAGAACATAGTTTGCAGTTGTCCCGCCCAAGAGGGAAGGATGCTGTGTGGTTTATCCTCGGCTTCTCTCTCCTCCCGGGCACAGGGCTGTCCCTGGAAGCACCAACTCTCTTGGACATATGGCTTACTCCTTGCACAGGGTGAGGGGTGCTGGTGCTTTTCATGAGGCATTTGTTCTGGAATTGTGGATGATCATGGAGTATGGATGTGTCACTGACAGCGTCTGCCACCTACCATATACGTTGTCCTGCTGGGAGTTAAAAGCTTTGGGAACCCCTGAAAATGAAGTAAACGGAGGGAAGCTGGGGGTGAGGAAGGTCATTCCTAGGGATCTGAAGCCCTCCCTTGGATTAAAAATGCCTCAGTTTCAAGAGGGGCCAGGGGGCTAACCTTGGCACATTATTTTAAAACAGGTCTGTTTATCCAGCACTCCTAAGTTTACAAGATAGGCAGTTTCTCCAGCTGAAACAACAATGGCCACCATCTTGAATTAGCTTCAGCTCACATTCTGTTGTCAAGGCTAACTGCTGTTTGCCAGACGTCAGCGGAAACCACAAGTAAATGAAGATGTTCTGAAATTTCTACAAGCCCTATCACCAATGAATCCAGTAAGCATTAACAGGAGCCGGCCAGGAGCCAGGCATCATGTCAGTAATGTGACAAGCTTCCCAGCATTTGAGAGTCTATAGGGCTAATCTCCTTTGGCCCTTTCCCCAGCCCAAGGAGCTGGACAGGGCTGGCATTAGCACCATCCTATTTTCCAGAGGACCAAGCCGAGGCTTAGGGAGATGAAGTAACTTGCCCAGGTTACACTGCTGCTGAGTTTCAGGGCAAGACCTGGAACCCAGGTCTTTTGCCTCCGGGTTAAATCAATAAACGTGTCCTAGGGGCCTAGTGAGCACCAGGCATTTGTGCTACCCTACAGCCCTGGAATCAAAAAGTGCAGGACCGTGGCTTCTCGCCTCCCTTTTTAGTCTTCCCAAAGCTACCTTTCATTTCCAACTCATTTGGGTTTTTGTTTTGCAAAGGAATTAACGGAGCCTCTGATGAAGTGCTTCCTTTAAGGTAGATAAAAGCGTTCGGAAGGCCCCGAGAACTCTGCACAAATGAGGAGCGGAAAGAGCATCTCGTGAGGTCTTTAAAGGAAGGGCGGGATGGGCCAGCTTCCAAGATCAGGTTAGTGAGCTTTTTTTTTTTTTTTTAAAGATTTTTATTTATTTATTTGACAGAGAGAGAGAGAGATCACAAGGAGGCAGAGAGGCAGGCAGAGAGAGAGGGGAAAACAAGCCCTCCGCTGAGTGGAGAGCCTGATGCGGGGCTCGATCCCAGGACCCTGAGATCATGACCTGAGCTGAAGGCAGAGGCTTAACCCACTGAGCCCCCCAGGTGCCCCAGATTAGTGAGCTTTGAGACAGCCTGGGTATGAGTCTCGAAACAGCCCCTGCAAAGGGAGCCCCCACCGTAGGGGCTGGCTGACTGCGAGCCAGCTCCGCTGTGAGCCCTGCTATCCGCTGTCTCCTCTAAAGACAGGGCAGGAGGTGAGGGAGAGAGAAGCAGACAGGGGGAGAGATGGTGTGAAGGACATGGCAGAAAACAACATGGCGGTTCTATTTAGAGGCCTTTTGATAGGCCAATGGCATGAGGCAATTCTCAGGGTAAATCCTGGAAAAGTCCCAGAAAACAGGGTCTGGACCAGCTCAGGGAAGCACGGGCCCAGAGAAGAGAAGGAAGGAACTCACCACTTCACAGTGAGTCAGGGTCTCCCCCAAGAAAAGTCCCTTCCCTCTTTCTGGGCCTCAGTTTCCTCTCTGTGAAATGAGATGATAACCAGGCATCCTTCCAGGTTGGTCAGCCTGTTCAATAATTCAATGCCACTCCATCCTCGCAGGCAATGCCCCTCTGAGACCCTCTACTCAGTAGTAGATGGAAAACTACTTTTTTTTTTAAGATTTTATTTATTTATTTGACACAGAGAGAGAGATCACAAGTAGGCAGAGAGGCAGGCAGAGAGAGGAGGAAGCAGGCTTTCCGCTGAGCAGAGAGCCAGATGTGGGGCTCAATCCCAGGACCCTGAGATCATGACCTGAGCCGAAGGCAGAGGCTTAACCCACTGAGCCACCCAGGCGCCCCTGGAAAACTACTCTTGTGAGGACATGAACATGCCCCCAGAATTCTAGTGGCTCATTTTAGTCCCGAAATAACACAAAATCCCTCTATCGACAGGATCAATGTTTGTTTTAAAAACATACAAAGAGGAGTGTGTGGCCCAGCTCTGATGTTCACTAAAACCTGGACACGGATGTGGTGAGGGAAAACACTCAGGTATAGGTGTGCATGTGAGCACAAGGGGGAAGCTGAGGTCCTGGCTCAGCTCTGCCATTAACCAGCTTGGGTCCCGGGGCGGAACCGCTCCCTCTCCTGGGCCCCAGTTTCCCTTTACACGGGGAAGTGGTGGAACAGGGTCATCTCTAAGGACCTGCTGTGTCTGACAGCCTACATATGGCTAAGTGTGGGGAGAAGCTATAAAGGGCAGGCAGACATAAAGGCACCTGGGGGGTTTCAACACACCAAGAAAATCTGGATTTGCTTCAGAAGAGTGTCATAATTTTGGACACGGTGCTAATCATAATTGCTTCTACTTGCTGAGCCGGAAATATATGCACATATTTCTGTGTGTTCTTGAGTTCTTTCCACATTCCAAGAAGGTAGGTAGGATTATATTCCAATTTACAGATGAGGACTTCACACAGGTGAAGTTACTTGCCCAATGTGCGATATCAGCTTGAGCTAAGGTAGGTCAGACCCACCTCTGAGCTATTGTTTGCTCCATTGCTTTCCTTAAAAATGCCTAAAACTAGTCACTGGAGTTGGTGTCTAATCCTAACATATGAAAAAAAAAAAGGCAATAAAATTGGCACGCACTTGTAGCTGTGATCGGCCAATCAATATTTTATAAAATATTCTCCTAGAATGATATAATTTGAGAACTGGAAATGTGACAAGAGAATTTAGTTACAATCACTCAAAAAAAAAAAAAGTAAGTATCTTTGCCAAGATGCTTACTTGGTTCAACCAATGAAGAAGCAAGACTTAACAAATGGGAAAATAATTACATTTGCCGAAAATTACATCTTTTGTGCATGCCAGAGAGCTGACATGCGTTTCAATTACCTGCCACGGGAAGACGAATGGGTAAATCTACAAGATTGCATTACGGAGCCACAGTACCGAACACCTCTCCTCATTGATCTAAACCCACTGGGATTTGTCTGAATGAACCCGAACAACTCGATTTCATTTCTTGCTTTTCCCCCCTGGATGACTTTGGGATCTGACGCAAAGGCACTGCTCTGGTTTCTGGAAAATCCAGAAACCTCCAGATGCTGAAAAACACTGCAGTGAAGAAGGGTGCATCTAGTGGTTTTGGCTAACAACCCTGTTGATGACCCTACTGGGCTGCACGGGGGTGTGTACACGGAGGAAGCTGAGCCCCACTCCTCACAGATGTCCTGTGTGCTCTGACAAGCCCCCGCCCCCTCTCTGGGCCTCTACTTCCACCCTGTCACTTGAGGAACGCAGTCTGGAAGGTTTCTGAGCCCCTGCCAACACGGACAACAGTAAAGGCCAACAAGCAACCCGGTTTCTTAAAAAAAAAAAAAAAAAAAAAAAAAATTAAGGACCTGTTACAAGCACATGGGGGGATGATGATGGGGTAAAAGAGATTAAACAGAGATAGCAACCAGCCATTGTGTGGATTGTCCCAGAAACTGTAAGGACATAATGCAAATAATCAGAGGATCAACATAGACAAGAAGTGAAAGGATATTAAGAATTGTGGTTAAATGTTTTAGGTAGGATGATAGTAGCATGGTTATATTTTGAAAAGTCCTTATCTAGAAGGAATGCATACTGTAGTATTTAGAGATTGAAATGAGATAATGAAGGTCCGGGAACTGCTTTAAACATTACAGGGGGAATAAAAAGGGTAGAGTGGATGAGTGAAGATAAAGCAAGAGTGGCAAAATGTTGATAGTTGAAGCCAGGTGATGGGTACACAGGGTTTATTATGTGGTGCTCTTGACTTTAGGGTCTGTTTGAAAATTTCTATCATCAAAAACAAAAATTATGCAAGCTTTCTCAGAATACTGGAGGGGACTGAACTCCAACACCCCCATACTTTCACGAGTCTTTTGGAGTCATGTGGGGAGACTGAATAGCCTGCGAAGTCATGCAGTTGAGAAAAATATTCTAGGTAAGTTGAAACTGATGTTTTCACAGAGCAGTGTTTTCTATGGACTCTGCTTTCTCTTATCTGGAACATCCTACTTTCATTTCTTCGGATGTATTTTATTTTATTGCAGAAACATGACATCCCCGAATATAGAACTCATCAACTAGAAAGAAGAAGCATCAGAAAGCCTACCTTGAAATTGAGTAAATTTAATGGTTCCCATTCTCTCCCCATTCCGGAACACAACTTGACCCTAAAAACAAAACAAAACAGACAAGAACAAAAGAGAAATGCCATATTAGCTGAAACACTACTGATCTCAACTGCGATTCACAAATGGTACAGTGTGATTATTAATATTGGGAAAAAACCAGATTCCCGCGGGGCTGCAGATGCAAAATTAACCTAAATGTTTTAAAACTGGTTGTGATTTTATCTGGTTAATCGGAGGAGCACAAAATCAATAATGGAACGAACACATGTGAATTACAGCTGAGCTAGGCGTCATCATTATCATTGTGATTATCCATGAAACCCCCACGTGTCCTGTCTTATCCTGGGACAAGGTCTTCCAGGGTGCTGGAGCCTGGCCCTGACTCTGCTCCTGGGTCCCAACCATTAAGATGCATGGCTCTGCTGAGGATGTTTGGCGTGAGGACCAGAAGGGGACTGGAGGTTAGTTCGTATTTTTATTAAGGACAAAGAATATTTTTGAAAGTTCTTCCTGAGTGGTGACATCAGCCCCAATTATAAATGGGCTATGGGGCAGCACAAAATGAAGCTTCCTGAGCCAGCGAGACCTGCCTAGGGTCATGGGCAGCTGAGTATCCCTCATTAGGAGCCTGGGGGCTCCAGACAGCAGCATCTCCTGCATCTGCCTTGCTGGCTGATACTGGGCTTCCATATGCTGGGCTAAATAGATCAGGAACATAAAGAGGAGGTGGGGTCTCTCCTTGCTAATACACGACCCATTGAAATTCTATAACCGTGCAAGGAAATCGATACATTGTATCAATGAACCTTTTGACAAGCTTGAGTGGAAAGGGGTATGATCCTCATTTTACAGATCAAGAAACTGAGACCAAGAGAGGTGATGGACTCTGTATTAGGTCACTGTAAGTGAGGCTGCCCAAATTTGATTTTAATGCCCATGCCCTTTCACTACAGCATGTTGCTCCTCATCCAGAAATAAATTCCTTCCCGCCCTTCCATTAATGTGCAATCAGGAAAAGCAATGATCTTAAAGGGACCCTGCTTTACTCTCACTGTGCTCCGCATCTTTAGGTCATAGCGCAGGTGAGACTTTGGATCCCATTCAATTCTTGGGTCAAAGCACCAGGAAGTATCCTCCCATGGTGGAAACCCCAAGTCTGAGGCCCTGAGGCTTTTCGAACAAAGAGAATCACTCAACCTGTTCTCAGAACGAGAAACACCTTCTAAGGCCACTTTGACACCTTTCTGAAATCGTCTAGACAGCTTCAAGTAGTATCAGTTTGAAACTAATGCCCACCAAATTCCATATTCAGGTGACGGAAAGCAATTCCCGGGAGTGTGAAAACACTTCAGCGTAAGGTGAGATGGGAGCTGTGATTTTATTTCTAGGGATGATTGAAAAACACAGAACATCTTGCAAAAGGCTCACTTTTATGCAAATAGAGCACTTTGCAAAGCTGGGAAAGACGCAGACCCGGCAGACCAGGAGGACATTTCCTGGTTTGATAAAGGGGGAGATCTAATTTGCCCATCTCCTGCCAAGCTCTGAGGAACTCCAAAGACGTCTAGATATAAAATGTGGACAAATTCTGCAGCATCTTCATCAGTTAAATGAAAAAGTATATGAGATGGTCTTCGAAGCTTGGACGGAGTGACACTGGATTGGAGTATGCAGTGGGGATGAGAACCTCCCTTACATTGTAAGCAAAACAAATCAGTCCACCTTTGAAGTGAGAGCTGTCCCATTTTATTTGCCTCGCAGTTACTGTTTTTACTAACAGTAGCTCCTTAAGCTTCTCAGGTAATGTCGTGGAAGGAGTCCGAGTATCCCAAACCTGGCTTCAGTGCTCCCTCGGCCACATTCCTGAGCACCTGAGTTATGGACCTAGCGGAGCTCCCAACCTACAACGGGCACCCAGTCAATGGCAGTAGACATTTTTATTTTAAAATGTTTAAGAGCAGAGAGCTGAAATAAAAAAGATTTTAAGCACCAGGAAGATTTCCAACCCTTGGGAGGAGGTTTTCCGTATCACATGGTGTCATCCGGCAAAGGGATAAACTGTTGGGTCTTTGTGCAAGGTGTCCTTGCCTCTCGGATATATCAACCCCCAAGTGACTGAGTTCTGGAACCAGGTGAGCTGCCGTGGGCTTCACCGGCAGGTAATGGAGGACACACAGATGGGTAATTGGGCTATACAGGGGGGTCTTCCCAGAGAAGAAGCCAGGAAGCTCCAGGAAGCCCCCTTCTGAGGAAGATGTGTCATCTGATTGCTTCCTGAGGAAGTCACCATGGCACCTCTCGGGTCTGACCGCTAAAGCCAGTTCTGCTCCCCTGTCCTTGGCTGACGGGACGGGGACCGCTGTCCCAGCCAAGCCCACGTCGACAAGGAAGCCCACATGCCAGTCTGATGATTTTCATGAAATTCTGCCCTTCCACAAATATTTGCCTATTCTGGGCCACATTCTTAAGTTCTAGGTGCTGATTCCTGCTCTTGGAGAGCTTTCTATTTGATGAGGAGGGACAAATAAAACAAGTTCGCCAGTAAGTGAACATGATGACTTTAGTTTGTGGAGAGTGCCGCGAAGCAAGTAAGAGGGAGGGGGTCTGTGGCACAGTCAGGGGAGAGCTCACTGAAGGGCTGACAGAAGAGCCACAGGCCGTAAGGCAAGAGGGAGATGCTCCGGGCACAGTGCGAAGTCAGGGCAGGGACAGAAAGGGCCGGCGTGGCGAGGGAGCGGGCAGGCGGGCAGGGAGGTCACATCCGACCAGGAGGCCAGACAGGGCTCTGGAGGGCAGCTTCAGTGCAGGGAGGACCCCGGGGGTGGGGAGGTTGAGCAAAGCAGCACTATGATCTGTATCCAGTGGTCATGAAGGGACATAGTTCTATCCCCTGGCCTCAATTCAGGACCACTGTGAAGGACCGTGGGATCCAGAGGTCCCCGTGGGATGGCCGGGCCCAATGGTTATAGCGGCATCATTTCACTTGTCCCTTTGCCACATCCTGCTTCCCTCCCTCCCTCCCTCCCAGGCCTTGTTCCTGAGAACCCTCCCTGATCGGCTTCCTGTCTGCAAATCTTTGTCTCAGAATCTGTCCTCAGGGCGACCCCACCTAAGACCCCTGTCATCGAAGGTCCCTGGGACTCCGTCTTTCTTGCCACCTGCAGGAGCCTGAGTGATAAGACGGTGGGAACAGAGGCGGTGGATTCTGGGGAAGCCCACGTTGCAGCCTCCCTGTGTGGCCTGGCATTTCAGCCAAGGAAGCCGGGCTGGCTTCGCCTTCTTAAACCCCAGCTTGAGCGGGGATTTGTTTTGCGCGTCTCCCCACACACGTATCCTTTATGTCTATATCAATGCCATGACTCTGTAAGCTTTCGCCGTGTGCGGTCCCAGGCCGGTAACTGAGGCTCAGCACCTGCACTTGAACCCATCCATAGGGTGCGCTCAGTTCTAAAGCAGGGGAGTTTGGTGGCTCTGGCCGGCGTGGTGGCTGAGTTCTGTCTGCTGGCTCATGGCCCGCACTCGCTCTTCTATACCCTTCTCTGTCATGCAGGTGCTTAACGTCCAAAAACCACATTTCCCACCATCCCCTGCCAGCTGGTTTCCATTTAGGCTCTGCTCATGAGAAGTATTCAAGGGAGATTTAGAAAGTACGCATAAGGGAAAAGCTATTTTTTTTTCCTGCTTTGTCTGTAGCATCAGGAGTTCTGAGTGCCTGCAGGTGTCTGTGGGTCCCAGCAGCCCCCAGCTGTCAGTGTGGCCGGCTCTGAGCTGACTGCTCAGTGGCCAGTGGGGGGGTCCCCACAGCAGCAGAAACAGCCACAGCAGGAGCCTCAGAGGCCCGTGCCCTTGGGTCCCGATTATTTTATTTGCATTCCTAATCGGCTCTGGGGTCATCCTTATAATCACCTCAGAAGTTAGAATCCATTATCAATCAGCATGCCATGGAGAAAACAGACACCACTTCGTGCATTTCGTGCATTTCAGAGGCAGTGGTGACACCGTTTCCTGTGGTGTTCCTGTAGCCCAAGGGGCTTGGTCGTTTCTGTAAATACTTATCTCAGGGGACAGCACCTTCCTGTTTTGCTCCTTCACCCTTTTCAACAAAGTTGTAACCGGTTCCCCCAAATCTCCCTCTGAAATGCCTGAAGTGGTGTCTGTTTTCTCGATGGCATGCTGACTGATAATGGATTCTAACTTCTGAGGAGCTTATAAGGAATGACCACAGAGCAGATCTGGAATGCAAATCAAATAATGGAAGTAAAGCCGCCAAGTAGATCATTTATTTTTTTTTAAAAGATTTAAGTGATCTTTTTTTTTTAAAAGATTTTACTTATTTGACAGAGAGATAGACAGCACAAGTAGGCAGAGAGGCAGGCAGAGAGAGAGGAGGAAGCAGGCTCCCTGATGAGCAGGCAGCCTGACGCAGGGCTTGATCTCAGGACCTTGAGATCATGACCTGAGCTGAAGGCAGAGGCTTTAAACCCACTGAGCCACCCAGGTGCCCCCAAGTGGATCATTTATAAGGAACTTTTTTTTTTTTCCTGAAAGAGATGTCGCTAATGTCAAAGAAGGCAGTCTGTTTCATAAAAGTCGATCCAAACGAACAGCTCAGGTTGAACTGGGAACAATAAAGCTGCATTTCTTTGTCGGGGAAATCTTATGCACAGGGTAACATGTGGAAAAAACTTACAGTTCAGCATTAACCAGACAAGAGTCAACACTGCCCATAGCATGACCCTGGATAGTCACTGAGCATTTCTGAGTGTCCAGTCTCCTCTTTGAAAAATAGGAAGCTCAATACCTACTTGTCAGGATTGTTTGTGAGAATTAAAGAAGATATTTATGAAAAAGGCATAACCCAGAGCTGCCATGCATAAAGGGTAACTCATAATTCCTCCAGGTAATCCTAGTTAGCAGACTTTCACCTGGTGTCAGCTCCGAATCCAGAGGAAAATCAGTGGAGAGTGAAATGTACACTAAGGATTCCAGCAGCCTGTTCTCAGAAAAATTGTTTCCATTGTTCATCTTTAATGTTTCACTACTAAGCATGTATTGATATTTGCCAATAGCAGTTTATGAATTGTATGGGTCAAGCCTTATGTTGGATTTTTTTTTTTTTTTGGTCTCTTTCAATTTCACAGCAGAGGGCAGGGATGCCCAGCCCCAGACAGGATCTGATGTTGGGCTGGAGCTGGAGGCTGGACAGAATGAAGACTTGCTAGTCTCAGCCTAATTGCATGGGGCCCTGGGCCTACTGAGGGACACAGTCTCACAGATCATGGCACCTTAGGGAAGGCTTTGTGTCTTTAATATGACCCTAAGTGCACTCTTGTCTCTGGCAGTCGTGTTTGTCTCTGGGGGGTGTGAGCACGCATGCTCATCTGAGGGCTTGGTCTGTGCTGTGGGGAACCAGGATCTGCCCTGACATGTCTCACTGCTCTCTGCCTAGATGGTCCAAGCCTACTTGCCATCAGCCTTCCAACCAGGACGATGCTGGTCTCAAATAAATAAAGAGGACTTGGAGAAAACACTGCGGTTTGAATGCTGGTCAGATTTTCCACAAAGGGTAGAGACCCTCATCATGTAGGCTTGAAGAAGAAGGTGCCTTCTGTTTTCCAAAAGATGGCAGGACTTAAAAGAGAAATATCAAACAATGGTGTAGGTCCACCCACATGTTCTACAAAGGTGAAAAATACTTTTTTTTTTCTTGCCTGTGCCTTAAGCGGAAAGTAGTCATGTTTGCTGATTATTTAAAATATTTTCTTAAATGAAACGCTTGATAGGGCCCAAGCCTGGAGAAAAGTTTGATGTATCCATTGAGTTTTGAGCCGTGGGTTTGTAGGGAATTAAGAGGAGGGGCTTGGTGGGAGGTGTGGCAAGCCCAAATACCACCCTTTCCCTGGTGCGTAGTAAATGGAGGGGCATCCTTCTGAGAGACCATGATCAGATGACCCAAAGGGTTCCAGTGGTCACCAGCCACAAAGTGAGTGGTGGCCTAAGGTAGGGCTGGGTGCAATGGAGGGGAGAGAGATGAAGAGAAGATGGCGGGGTAGTTGGGCCACAAGGGGTGGGACCAATTCGTCTTTCCTTCCAGTCGTAATACAAGAGTTAAGCTTGTTTAGAATAGCAAATTATCAGACAAGAACAAAATGTCCACAATATAGGGCAATAGCCACTTAAACGGTGATAGACACATGATGCAATATTACGATACAAGCTTTCAATCAACCAGCACTGTGGAGCACCTAACACGTGTTGGGCACATGCCAGGCAGGCACCAGAGAAAGGGTGAGCAAAGTCAACACAGTCCTAAATTGCATGGAGTGTGTAGTCTGGTGGCTGATGCAGACATTAAACAGTAAATACATCGATAAATATATAATTACAAATATATAATAAGTGATATGAAGGAAAAGAACAAAGCACTACCAGAGAGAACTAAAACACGAACTTAATATAGACAGACTCTGGGCCGAGGGCTTTTCTGGGGAGGTGGCATTTCTACTGAGATCGGAGGGGGTTAGCTAAGAGTGTGGGAGAGAGGGTCCTGGGAAGAGGGATTATAAGTGCAAAGTTCCCAAGGCAGGAGAGAGATTGGGAAGCCAGAGCAGCTGAAAGATCCCAGTGAAGCTGAAAGATGTCATCGAGGAGGAGAGGAGTATGGAATGTGATTGGCACTGTGGACATGTGGGAGGTCATGTGGAACCTTACAGGCTGTATCAAGGATGCTAAGCCTAACTCTGAATGCAATGGGACACGACCGAAGGGTTTTAACCAAGGGGTGACTTGATCTAAGTTTTACATGCTTGAGCAATCTATTATAAAAATTACAGAAATTGGAAAAACTGACTTCTGACTATACCAGACACTGCTTAGTTGTTCACCAAATCCATTTCCTTTTCCTCTTGGGCACACGGTTCAACCGCATTTTCTAACCACCTTTAAAATTAAGTGTGGCCATGTGACAGTTCCAACCAAAGGAATGTGGGTAGAAGTGGCATATGATAAGCCAGATCTGGCCCATGAAAACCTCCCACAAGACCCTTCATGCTCCTTTACTTCCCCCATCTGTCAACTAGATTTACAGCATCTTTCAGTGAACTCTGAGGCCCAAGGAACAGAGGGGACCTGAGGTGGAAGATTTCCACATGAATCATCATGTGGAAAGAATTTCCACCAACAAGAAACATCCACTTTGGACTCTGCATATGAGAAACATCAATTTTTACTGTGTGGATCCACTAAGATTCTGAGATATCTTTGTTACAGCAGCTAATGTTACTTATCCTAACTAATAATATAAGTAAAAAAGGGTAAAAATTACATTTATAGTACACGCACAATGATGCAAAAATCACTTCCACCAAATAAAAATGTTAATGCTGGTTGGTTATTAGGTTGTGTGACTATGGCTTTTTCTTCTTCTGACTTTTGGATATTTTCCAATATCCTATAATGAGTATGTATTAGTTTCCTAAGAGGAAAACTTGATTAAAAACTTTTCTTGAAAAGATGTTGTAAGAAGGGATTTTTTTTTACAGGCAAAAATAGCAACATCATCACCAACAAAATAATACTCCCTCTTGGAATAAATTAATTTTTACTGACAGCTTCAAGTTTTCATGTATAAGAGCCAGAGACCCGTGCAAGCGTAAGTACATTTCCCCCCTCCACTTAGAAGAACGGGAAGAGCCACGAGCAAGGGGTCTGAGGACACAGATACAGGCTGTGTTCTGCCGTTTTCTAGGAAGGGTACCTGGGATGAGTCCTTTCTGGACTCTGTTCTCCAGTTTCCTACTGCAGAACGCACAGAGAAAACACCTTTCATGTTACTTTTAGCTCTGCTGAAACATTTGTGTACGTTATCTGAGATTTTTCTTTCTGGGGTTTTTCTTCATGAATCAGTTCTTAACAGCAACCCCAAGGTGGTGCGGCGTGTGTTATCATCATTTCTGTTTTACAGATGAGGAAATGGGAGGCAGTGCAAGAAGACATTTGCCTGGGATCATGTGACCCAAGGGCAGCACTGGGATTCACTCCAGACAAGGAGGACTTCAAGCTTATGCTTCTAACCACATGCTACCCTCCCTCCTTATGCAAGAACCAGTCACTGATGGGAGAATGAGCTCTTCGCAGGGGATCAGAGTGAGGCCTAAGCAGCCTTGGTGGAGGGAAGGAAGTAGGGGAGGAGTAGGAGGTAGGTAGAGGAGGAAGGTAGATAGCTAGTCAGAGATGTGTTGATTAATGTTTAACAGTGGGCTCTTGGTGGAGGGGAGGGAGCCCTGGTTTGTATGTTTGAGAATTTCCATGGTGTAAATACTCCTACCAAGGCAGACTTCCAGCTATCTACCATTAAACACCTGGCTCATCAATTCTGGATCATTTCACAAGTAGCTCTTGGCTCTCTTGGGAGCCTGTAGGATCTGGCTCCAGCACACTGGTGGCCAAGCCAGTCCCCTTGGGTTTCCAGAGTAAAAAATGTGAGGGGGAAATGCTTAGTTTTTAACTGCACAAAGGGTGGGTGAGACTCTCTTCTCAGGAGTGGCAAAGGGACTTTATATCCGAGTGGGAAGAGCTAGAGAGAAGGGGCTCGTGCAGGTTGCCTGTTATCTCAGTTCCCAAAACTGAGCTCTACTCTGCTTTGGACCAAGAGAGATGAAGAGCCCAAGGCAGAGGGGCTGGTTTTCATGAAGACCCAAAGGTTATCACAGGTTGAGAGATCCAGAAAACCCTGCGAGCTGTTGGTGCTGGGTCTGTGCTCCCCGGGGCTGAATGATGTTGGCTGAGGCTGTTTCTATACAATTAAGCCAGAAGGGGTTCTGGGCTTAGAGTGGGAGGTTCAGGGCTCTAGTTCTAGTCTTGTCATGACACCTGTGTGCTCCTAATTATGTGCCTTCCTCTGGGCCTCAGTTTCCTCACAGAAAATGGGGGAACAGGCGTCATATGCTGTGTTGGCTGAGTGCGCATCCTGGGACACAGCAAGCTTATGCTAGACCCTGGGGAAATGCGATGATTAAGGCAAAGTCCTAGTCTTTGAGAGGCTCCCAGGCTAAGGAAGGTGACAGGCAAAAAAAAAAGAGATAGTTATAAGGCAGTGTGATAGTTGGTAGGAGAGGGTGGGTACAGAGGTGTGAGCACAAAAGGAGGGGTAGTCTCTCAAGGAAGGGCTTGGAGGGGACCGGGAAGAATGCGTGTCAGTTAGGCAGGCAAAAATGATGAGAGA
Source organism: Ailurus styani (assembly GCA_002007465.1). Taxonomy (NCBI): domain Eukaryota; kingdom Metazoa; phylum Chordata; class Mammalia; order Carnivora; family Ailuridae; genus Ailurus; species Ailurus styani. The sequence continues at coordinate 732,882 of LNAC01000240.1, read as the reverse complement.
GGAATGTTCTAGGCAGAGGGAAAAGCATATGCAAAGGCCTGGAGGCAAGAGAGATCTTGGCTCTGTGAAGGGCAAGGCGGCTAGTGGGGGATATGCAAGTGGTAGGGGGGTTGGTGGGAGCAAGGAAGGCAAGAACCATATCAGGGAGGCCTTTGGACCTTAGTTTGCAAACTGTTGAAGGGTTATTATAAACCAGGAGGTAACACGTCCAGTATCCTCTTTAAAAAGAAAGAAATCCTGTCAACTGTGACAACACGGACAGACCTGGAGGATGTCATGCTAAGTGAAATAAGGACACAGAAAGACAAATACTGCATGATATCACTTATGTGTAGAATCTACAGTAGTCAAACTCCCAGGAGCAGAGAGTAGAATGGTGATTGCCGGGGGCTGGAGGGAGGGAGAAATGGGGAGATGCTGGTCAGAGAGTACCTGCTTTCAGTCACACAGAATGAATAAGTTCTGGGGAAGCTAATGGACAGCATGGGGACTACAGGTAATAATACTGTGCCGTAAACTTGCAAAGTGCTAGATCTTAAGGGTTCTCACTATAAGAAAGCAAGAAAGAGAGAAAGAGAAAATGGAAACTGTGAGGGGCTGGCTATGATGGCTATGTTAACTAGCTTGATGCTTGTGATCATGTCACAGGGTAACAAATCATCAAAGAGTACCCTTTAAATAGGTATAAATCCTATTTATTAAGCATGCCTCGACAAAGCTGAAAAAAAAAAAAGCTACTCTGGCGCTTGTGGAAAATGGATAGGCATGAGAGGGAGACTGGGTGCAAGGAAGCCAGCTGGAAGTGATTGTGGAATCCAAGTGAGACAGGAGGAGGGCACGGCTGGAGAAGAGTCCATAATTCCCAAGATGGGAATGAGGTGGAACCCACAGGGTTTAGAGATACCCCATGTGAAGGCTGAGGAAGGCGGAGAAAGGAAGAATGGCTTTCTGGTTTGGCAGACAGATGGTGCACGCCTTTCTTGCCTAGTCAGCAGTGGGGCCCTGACCTGACCGGTGAGTGGGGTCTTTGCCCAGCTTCCGGGGTGGCCAGCTGAGCCCTGTTGCCCTAAAGCCATACGTCACAAGACCCTCCTCCAGGCTTTTTGCCCCCACCCCCAACCCGTCTTTGAGTTTCCTGGTCATTTAGCAGATGCAAGCATCCCCATGCTTAGAAATATTTAATTTTGCTTTACTGTATGTTCTATTTTTGTTAAATAGATTAGTCTCCACCAGGAAAACCAAACTGCTGACCGGCTGACCTGAAAGCCTGAGACAGGTAATTTGCAATCTGTTGGAATCTTCACTTCAAGCCAGGGTGGGCTGCAGGCTGGCCTGGGGTGGGGGTTGGGGGGGTGGGCAGGGCTCAAACAAAGCAGCTGGTACTGCAGCAGTCTAGACACGAGGCCAGAGGGCTTGGGCTGCAGGGTGGCCAGGGAAAGCAAGAGAAAAGTGCCCAGCAGAGAAATGGTAAGGAAAAATGGGCAGGGCTGTGGAGCTCAGGGACAGCGGATTCAGAAAGGGCCCTGTGCTGGGAGGCGGGCCACCTGGCTTCTAGCTCGGGCCCCCTCATCCCTTGGGTGGTAGTCTCCTAGTGTGTAAGGAGACCATGTTTGTATTATCTGAAGGCTGGGCCCAGAATTCCTCCTAAGAGGAAATGATCAGGTGAAGGAAGGGACCTCGATTACCCTCCTGGGTGGAAGGGAAGAACCTCAGTGGGGAGAAGAGGAGGGAGCTATCTTCTCTGCAGAGAAGAAGACCCAAGAGGGGTGGGAGGCCCGGTGAGACCACTGCAGGGAAAGTGGTCCCTAAGATGGAGGAGGGGGGGAAGAGCATGAACTAGAACAGAAATAAGGAATAAGGTCCAACTTGAAGTCATTTGAATGACATTCTATGGTACAAACCCCCTCCCCCGGACCCCCAAATCTTCCCTGGAAGTCCTTATAAAGGGGATGGCTTTCAGGTCTGTTTTTGTTTTGTGTGACTGTCATAATGGAGGAGGGGTCCACATTCCTGGCATGGATCAATGGAGCCCAGTGCTGAGATAAAAAAAAAAAAAACCTCAGGGCCCTGGGATGGTCCAAATCCTGAATGAACTCAGCACAAGCAGGACTGTGAGAGTGCAAGCCTGCAGGAATGTGAAGAAATCTTGAGGTTGGCTTTGGTCATCCCTAAATTGAGAGATGGAGCTTCCTGAGAACATTTCCAAGCTCCCAATGGATGACATCAGGTTACACATGGAGGCTGGGGTTGGGCAGGAGGCTCTCTCAGTCTTGAGTGTGTCTTGGTTTCTCCATCTGCACAGTAGTCTGGGTATGAGTTTGCATCTGCCAAAGCATGGGTATGTCTAAGTGTGTACACGCTTGAGGGCACATGCACGAGGCAGGCCAAGGGCAAGGAGTACCGACCTGACAGTCTCCCGGGCTCCTCCCAGCCCCCCGCGGCCCTCAGCGCTCAGTCCTGATGAGTCACCAGTCCCACCTTGGAAACAGCGGGCAGGGCTGGCAGGAAGGCGTCCTGGCATGCCTGACTGAGGACCCGTTCTCCCTCTTGGCTCGGCTCCCCCGTTTGAAACCCAGATGGCTCCATATGGGGATTGGGGACTATTCACTTGGCTTCATGGGCTAAGTCTAAAAATCTTCCATCAATTAAAAAATCTTCCACTACTTCTCCCGGGAAGGAAGGAGACAGGAGTCAGCAGGGGAAAACCCGAAAGGGAGGGAAGGGCGGCTGTTGGCAGTCCCACCTACTGAAGCGGTCTCAGGCTGAGCAGGGTCAGGAGGCTACTTCTAGCTGCAGAAACCAGAACGACGGCTGAGAAATGCCAGGCGTGGACCAGGAACAAACGCAGTGGGTGTCTGAGGCTGTTTTCAGGGCTGGAGTGAGGCCAGCTGAAGCTCAGAAAGATAAATCGAAGAAGCTTTTTCCTTAAGATGGGTTGTCTCCTCCCTCCCACCTCTAGTCTGGGCTTGAGAGGGTCTTTATTCCCAACCACTGGGGCTCTTCTAGGACCCCTGCTCAACTTATGGGTCCACCTAGTGAATTTAAGAGTCTCAAGTTCCTATATTGATAGGATTTGCCTCTGGTGTATAGCCATCAAACACTGTGCAGTGGACATTTATTTTTCTTGCTCACCAACTGATCCCCCTTTGAATGATAATAGTCCCCTGATTTTAATCTAGAGATGATGTTGGTCAGGGGCTGTGAGAGCCACTCTCTAAGACAGCCCCAGTGATTCTCACTGACACAGTGATTCACAACCTGTACGGTCCCCTCCCACACTGAAAGGGCTGGTCTCTGTAACCAGTAGGACACTACAGAAATGGCAGAGTGTGATTTCCAAAGCTAGACCATACAAAGACACTGCAGCTTCAGCCTTGCTTTCTTTTGGATCACTTACACTGGTGGAAGCTGGTCACCATGTGATGAGGACACCCAAGAAGCCCTATGGAGAGGTCCACGTGGTGAGGACCCGAGTCCTTCTGCCAACAGCCACCATTAATTTGCCAGCCATGTTAGTGAGCCATCTTGGAAACAGAGCTCCAGCCCCAGGAAGCCTTAGGATGACTGCAGTCCCATCTTGCCTGAAATTACATATATTAGAGGCCCCAAGCCAGAACCTTCCAGCTAAGTCACCTCTGAATTCCCGACTGCAGAAAGTACGTAAGATAATAAATCTTTACTGTTGCTTTCAGCTACCACAGTTTGGGATTATTTTCTATGAAGCAACAGATAACAAATACAGAGTCACAGGAAGTAAGAGAATTCACCCTGGCTGGTTCCCAAGGAAGACCCTTAATTAAGGACCACTACAGAGTGGGGGAACAGATTATGAAGGCAGACAAAAGACGGTGTTGTGCCCACAGACTAGCAACAGCAGGAGCTGTTAATGTAACTCAGAGCAGGTGAGCAAGGGAAGAAATCGTGTCCTCAGACCTTCACAAGAGTGGGAGACACAGAGGATGAGCCATAGCCTTGGAGGGAGGGCACATTTATTTCAAGAGATACAGCATCAAAGCAAAGCTGAGGGCTACACCCTGACCTCTCTCCCTCCTCTTGGGCTCCAGTCTCTTGCCTGTACTTCCCACTGGCTAAATCCAACCAGAAGGTGAGCACAAGGGACCCTGGGTGATGCTGACTCTGGGAACAGCTTCCTAGGGCACAGAGAAGGGCAGAGAATGGAGCTGTTGGAAGAGAGGCAGAGAAAAGATGAAAGCCACCCCCGAGATCCCCCTGGTCCCACTCTACCTTGAAGTTCTATGAAACTTTCTCTGAATCACATGACTTAGCCTAAGCCAATCAGTGCAGTCCTCTGGTAACAGTGATTGGGTCGGGTAAGGGCACATGACCTGAGCCAGCCAATCAAGGCAAAGGGGACTCACTTTTCAGGGATTTAGCTGGCACTACTGGGGAAGTGAGCTCCCTTTTTTTCTGGACTTGGTGGAGTGCTGATGGGATCCAGAAGTAACTGTGCAGAGGCTGAGCATGGAGCTGGCACAGGAGGAAGCAGTCTCAGCAATGGAGAGATGGAGAAGCCTCATCTTGGACTTCAATGTTATCCTTGGGTAAGGACAGTTTTCTATTACTTGCACAGAGTCCTGAAGGCCATTCTTGTTTAGGCAGCTCTGGTGATCCTGATAGCAGCTCTTTGGGGTAGGCTGACTGGAGATCATTAATCCCATTTTACAGATGGAGAAAATGAGGTTCAGTTCTTTTTATCTCTTGGCAGCGAGTTCACTTGAATTCATCATTAAGTTCACTATCTTAGCCTATCACTAGCCTAGGTTTTCAGAATGTATTTCGTCCTTATGTTGTATGATTTTAGATTTTTGACTTTTGTTTCAGTGGCCTTGCTGTGTATATGCCTGTTATATATTGTAAGCTGCTTCAAACTCTCTTTAGAAATAGGTGGCACGCCATTATTAATTTTCATCAAACAAGCAAACAAGTCATGTGGTTAGGAAGATTTTCCAAAGTCACACGTCTTTCGGGGGTGGGGTCTGAGACTGGAAGGCAGGACTGAAGCAGGTCCCCTGGCCCTTTCTCATCCCAAATGGGAAATGTCCTCTTTCTAGTACTTCTTTTTTTCCCATACCCTCCTCTTCTTCCTGCTTCTGCATTGAGCCGATCCCCCTGGGAGGACAGCGTGAAGCTGGTAGTGGCAGGTGTGTGCTCAAGGCTACCCTGATAAGGTAGGCCCAGTCACTCCATGGTTCCCAGCGAGTCTGGAACAAAGCAGGGGCACTTTTTGGTCTGGTAGGGGAGGTAAGAAAGAAAGCATCTTCTCCTGACTACTGAGTTAGCCAAAGACCTTGCAGGGCTTACCGGGACCCCTGAAACCTGGCCTCTGATTTCTCTGATGGTGTCTCTGCATCTCCCTTCACTGACACCGTCCCAGCTACACTGGCTTCCTTGCGCTTCCCACACACTCCAGTTTCTTTGCCTGCTTGGTAATTTTTGATGAGATATCAGACCCATCGCTGGGGGCTAGATATTTTTGAATATTCCTTTAAATATTCTTAAGCTTTGTCTGGGACATAATTAAGTTACTTGAAATGAGTTTGAGCCTTTCGAGGCTTGCTTCTATGCTTTCTTGGGAGGGGCCAGAGCCACCTTTCGTCTAGCGTTGACTATGGGGACAGCAGCCGCCTGAGTATTTCCCATTCTGAAATTTTTCACCCTGGCTGGTGTGGACATGAATGATTCCTGGCCTTGCACTGAGGATCCTTCTGCCTGTTGCTTTCTGCTCATGCTTTCCCTGGTCTCAGGTGGTGTCCTCACTCCATCAGCACGTGTCGAAGAGTCTGCCGCTGAAGACACGAGGCGGCCCCTTGGAGCTTATTGCTGCCCTGTCTCTTCCCTCCGCTATTCTGCCTGCAAATTCTAGCCTCCTTGCTCTCTCTTAATTCAAAATTCCAACTGTCTCAATTCACACTGTCAACTTGGTGGACTGCGGTGCTGTGTCTGGCCAATCCTAAGGCTCATGTCCTTTGTGTCCCTTCCCTCAGGGGTCATTCTCCTCTGCCGTCTGTAGTCCAGGGTTGGAAAACTGTTGTTTCCCATGATTTGACTGGTTTGTTAGTCGCCTAAGGCAAGAACATAAATCTAGTTCCTGTTACTCCTCCATCTTGGCCGGAAGTCGAAGCTCCTCCTACCCCAAGTCCTGGAGACACTGTCAACCAAGGCTTTCACACAGGCCATCCCCCTGCCTGGATCACTTCTCCCCTAGTCATGGCACAGACCCTTCTCACACCTTCTTCAAGTCTTTTCTCACGCACTGCTTTCCCAGTGAGCCGTCCTCCGGCCATCCTGTTTAAAACTCTTCCCTGCTTCCTCTCCACTGGTGCCATTTCCAATTCTCCTTTCCTTCCTGCACATTTCTTTCTTTTTTCTTCTTAAATAGCAACTGCTGCCTTCTCACATACTATATAGTTTGCTTACTTAATGTGCCGATCATTGACTCTCTCCTTGCGGTAGGCTGTAAAAGTCTTTGAAGGAAGGGATTTCTGTTTGGTTGCTGTATTCCTGGCTTCCAGTATGGTGCTTGGCCCATAGTAAATTCTCAAAATTTACTCGTTGAATAAATGCATGGTTGAGAAGATGATAGTAAAAAAAACCCCAAAAAACAAAAAAACAAAACAAAACAAAAAAACCAGCCCACAAGCACAGCTGTGAAGGTTGAAAATGTGAGGTGTGTGCGGGAGAGTAGCTAATATCCCTTCTGTGTGAAGAGCAGCCTGAGAGGAAATAGCCGGTACAAAGGTCATGGCTTGAGGTGTGCTCCCAAGATGCCAAGCTCTATCCTGTAGGCAGTGCGCCATGGAAGGCTTTTAGGAAGGAGTAATGTGGTCAAAGATTATTTAGGAAGAATAATGTGGTGAGTGTAAATGTGAGAGCCAGAAGAGATGAGTGGCAGAGGAGAGACAGAAGAGAGGCGGCCCTCGGGAGTTCACAGAGTCAGCAGTGCTCAGCAGGTGGAAGGAGGAGTTGAGACGATACCTGTATAGATTTTTCTGTGGAAACATAGCTGGTGTGACAGTGCAGACTGAGGTTCCAAAGGATTCCACCGAGGGAGGTGGGGGAGTGGACGAGAGTGTAAAATGAACATGGGCATTAGAGGTGGTTGATGCCAGGCCTGAAACCTGGACTCTGCCCTTCCCTGGACACAGCTGTCACTTTCTACCTTGTGAGCCTGGGCACAGTTGTCACTTCCCACCTCGTGAGCCTGGGGCACAACTGTCACTTCCCACCTCGTGAGCCTGGGGCACAACTGTCACTTCCCACCTCATGAGGCTGGGGCACGATTGTCACTTCCCATCTCGTGAGACTGGGCACAGTCGTCACTTCCCACCTCGTGAGCCTGGATGCAGTCGTCACTTCCCACCTCGTGAGCCTGGGCACAGCTGTCACTTCCCACCTTGTGAGCCTGGGCACAGTTGTCACTTCCCACGTTGTGAGCCTGGGCACAGTCGTCACTTCCCAGCTCGTGAACCTGGACGCAGTTGTTAGTTCCCACCTCGTGAGCCTGGGCACAGTCTTCACTTCCCAGCTGGTGAGCCTGGGCATGCTGCTCGGCCTCTTGAACTGGGTTCTTCTTCTATAAAATCACACTAAGCACATCTGCTCCACAGGCAGGGCTTGCTCCCAGGAAACGCCGTACTTCAAGCGCTTAGTAAATGTTGGTTCCCATCTTGAAAACCTTTTCTCTTTCACTACTTCAGAGTCACAAGAGGCATCAGAGATCGGCAAACCCCTGCTCTATCCATGCCAACCAACATCTTCATCACCCTATGGGTGAATGGAGGCCCAGAGCTCAGCCCCAGCTGAGCCCATGACTGTCCCATTGGGCAGCCATGTGATAAATCCCACTTCTTGTGATAGTCACAGCTCTTCACACAAGTTGGGCTGAGGAGAGTGAGCCAGGAGAAGACACCAAGCTCCCCATCTCCACATCCCATTGCTGGGGGGAATGGGACATGTTTCCACTACATTGAAGTTTAGAACCTCAGAATACTCTGTTCACAAGAGACTTTAATTCCTAAGACAGCTGTCCAGTGGCTAAGGTCATTAAACATGGATTACTGAGGCAGCTCTCCATAAGCCAGTTGATAGAATTACTCGATTTGAGGATGAACAGGGAATTTTTCTGGTACATTTGGGAAAGCACTGTAGAGCCCGTACGTACCACAGGGACCCTGCCAGATTGCTAAAGGGGAATTGAGAGTGGTTCTCTGGATTAACTGCCACTACATATGGCCTACTAAAGACCCTGTGTGCCTGAGGGAGAATCTAGGTCACTGTTTTATCACATACTGTGGGCCTGTAAAAATATACATGTACGTGTATTATGTATGTATATCATACATACAGATGCATATACAAAATTTTGCCTTCTTCATGTTATCACACTAAGGGTCTACGAGAGCCATAGTCCAGAGCTTATCTGTCACAACAGTCACTCACTTTATGTACCCTAAGGTCTCAGACCTCAAGAGTTTTTTAAGCTGGCCTATAGCCTTTGGTAGGCAACACCCTCCATGTTTTTTTCCTGCATACTCAGTTGAAATGACATAACATGCCCTCAGTTAACTGGACCCCAACTAGTGGGGATCCAACTCACTAGAGTTTGGCATTGAGGAGAAAGAAGTTCCTCCAGGCTCAGGAAATTGAGGCTCACAGGAGAGCAGGACATGTTCAGGGCCTCTGATATTTACTTCCATCTTTTCTCCCTTCCCTGTTTCATTCATTTCTAAGTGAGAATCAGGGTCCACCTAAGGTAGAAGGGGACAGAAAGCAGAAGAGTATTAATAATGGTTGAGAGCCTACAGGTGCCAGGAACTGTGCCAGGTAGCCGTGTGTCACTTAGTCCTCATGACAACCCTGTGAGCCAAGTATTCATATATCCTATTGTACAGATGGGAAAAGTGAGTCCAAGGGTTTATTAGCTAAAGTCCCTTGGCTAGTAAGGGCCAAGACTGGAATAAAGTCTAGGTCTTTTAAAGTTAACATGTTTTTTAAGTCTTTCTTTTTTTTTTTTTAACCTGAGACCTAAAGTAATATATATCCACTGTAGAAAATTTGGAAAGCAAAAATAAGCAAAGAGAAAGAATTCTACCCAGAGACACCGCTGCTGACATGTTGGAGCACATTCTTCTAGTCTTTATGTATTTAAACATATGGTATCAAAAGTGAGGATTTGCCATAAAAACCTTTGCAGTCTAACCCCTTTTCACCAAATAATATATTACAACAATTTTCTATGTCATTAGATAGTGTTCCCTAACAACTATTGGCTGCCAATAATTCTACTGTATAGATGCATCAAAATTTATTTAGCTCAGTCCAAGCACTGGACATTTTGGTTATTTATAGTTTTTCCCCTGCCCACACCAAGACAAACCATGTTTCTATGAGTCCTTTAATAGGGGCCATGTCTTGGCTCCTACCACCACTGCTGCCTGAGGAAAGCTTCCTAGAAATACAGTTTTTCAGGTCAGAAGGGATGCACTACTCCTCTTAGAGGGCAGGGTCTGAATGCTTATTTCTATAAAACATTCTCCTCACTGCTCCCACAGTCTCTGATTTTCCAAACCTTATCTGTCCTTTGAGGTCTAGCCCAACTCTCTTGACGGGAAGTCTATACCACTGGGCCAGGAGCAACTTCCAAGGTTAAACCATGGTGCTCAACAGACTATGAGCCACATATGTCATTTTAAATAACCCAGCAACCATATTTGAAAAGTAAAAAAGAAATGCATAGAATTAATGTCAATGATAAATTTTTTAACCCCATATATCCACAATATCACTTCAATTGTAATCAATATAAAAATAAATTATTAATGAGATATTTTACATTTTTGTGAGTACTAAGTCTTTGAAATTGGTGTGTTTTACATTTCCATACCAGCCACATCTTCAGCATTCTTGAATGAGGCTAGAGGTGACCACACTGAACAGCACAGGTGTAGAATAAATATGTCTTACTTTCTCCCATATTCCTATGAACACAGGGCCTGCTATGAATGAGTTGATCCCTGAAAGAATGAATGCCACTCCTCCTAATGGTCTCATCCTACCTCCAGCAGGTCATGATTCTCTCTACAATGACCCCCTAGAACCTTGGAATATTCCTCTTGGTGTCTCTCCAAAGTATAGGGGCGCCTGGGTGCCTCAGTCGGTTGAGCATCCCACTCTTGGGGTTGGCTCAGGCCATGGTCTTGGGGTCAGGAGATGGAGCCCTGCATAGGACTCCATGCTCTGTACGGCGTCTTCTCAGGATTCTCTCTCTCCTTCTCCCTCTGCCCCTCCCCTGACTGGTGCTCATATGTGTGCACATGCTCTCTCTCTCACAAAACAGATAAGTAAAATCTTTAAAAACAAAACAAAACAAAAGACAAAGTATATCCAGTCTCCTCCAACATGCAGCTGTGTAATCACAGGGGTCCCTGGTGTGACGAAGCCAAGACTCAGAGTCCACCCCTGTCGGATGCTTGCAGGGGTCACAGTCCCCAGACAATGAGATGTTTAACATACTGGCACTTGGGTGTGTTATGTAGGGAGTGGGAGCTGAGAGGACAGCGTGGTCACTGTCTCCAAGCCCGCCCCCAGGGGCTGAACCCTATAGGAAGCTAGGGGGCTTTGTTCACAGGGAAGCTTGTGGGGCTCAGGACACAGCCACTGAGCTCTGGGCCCAGTCCGTGGTATGCTGGAAAATACTCAACAAGCTCTCCGAGGGGGAGGCCGAGAAGTCCTGATGTGTAGCGTTCGAGGATTACTGTGGTGTAAATACTCCCGTCATGGCCAAGTTCACACTACTAATGTGACATCACAGAACAGGAAGCTGGGAAGACATGGGCACAGTCGGCTCTAAGCAGCTGAGACAAGTCAGCTCCCACATAGCACGGAGCCCGGCTGAGCAAGGGGCAGAGTGGCCTTCTTCCCCAGTGAGGACTGAGGCCACCATGGGCCCATGGGGGCCCTGAGGAACAAAGTGTCTGGCAATAATGTGGTGAGAAGCCTCCACAAATGGCTTGCAGTGGATGTCACCAAGGAGCTGTGGCACTGGGCCAAGCAAGGAACCATTTCTGAAGACACTGAGGGACACAGAGGGAAGACTGGAGGATGGTGGGTGGGCGGGGGAGTGGGGGTGGCAGGGCTGGGACTTGAGGTCACCCTGTTTAGCAGGTAGGAGCAACACACCAGGGAGGTTTCCCCGGCACTGGTGTAACCTTGTTTGTGGGCAGACTGGAGTGGGTTCTGGCCGCTTACGTTATGTCTGCTTCCCCGTGAACCGTGAGCACCTAAAGGCTCAAATCAGATGTGTCCTGCACACTTGCATTCTTGGTTTTTACCGAGCACACCTCTGGGGTCCTGATCTCTGCATGCATGGAATATTTTTCTGCAGGATCAGGAAGGGTAACTGCAGCATCCAGTTTCCCCTGGACCACCATGAAAAATTTCAAATTATCCAGATGTTATACTGCATGGAATACCATAGAGTCTACAGATGCATTTCTATCATTTACTGTAGTAATATTTACAGTGTATGTAACTTAAGAACCATTCAGTTCAAAATGAGAAGTGACTGCATTAGAAGGACATCCTTGATCACCCCCTCATTTTTTTCCTCCTGAAACGTGCCTTGAATCCACCTGCTTCTCTCCCTTCCTGCTCACCATAGGTTAGTACCAGTGTCCTGCAGGTGCTCGTGCTTCTTTCTAATCTGTTCTCTCCACTCAACCAGAGGAACCTTCTTGAAAACAGCAATCAGTTCACTCCCTTGCTGGATACCCTTCCACAAGGTCCCACTGGTCTTAGAATAATAGGTGCAATGTGATCTGGCTTCCACCCAACCCCTCTGGCCACTCCCCAGGCTCATCCTGTCCCACTCTCTGTTCCAGCCACATTGGCTTTCTTTTGCTTTCTCAAAGGTACCACACCTCCTCTCACCCCAGGGCTTTTGCATTCGCTCTTGCGTTTTCCAGGAATGCCCTTCTGACCCTCTTGGCCTAGTTACCTCTGATTCATTCTTCACTCTGAACTCAAAGTCATCTCAGGGAAGTTTTGTATTTTTTTTTTCCTTTTTCTTCTTTTCTTTTCTTTTTCCAGGGAAGTCTTTCCTGATCCCCATCCTTGGTCAGGCTTCCATTTCTAAGTTCTCAACACACCGGGTGGCTTTCTTCAGAGCACTTTACACAATCTATATTCAAATGGTTATTCAGATGAGTATCTGCTTACTATCTGTCTCCCTCTCACTAAGAGGACCACGTTTGCCTTGCTCAGCGCTGTATCTGTAACATCCCCTCCCCGTGTCTCTCACGGTGTAGGTAGTAGGAAATATTTATAGAAGGAATGAACGAACAAAGGGCAACACCCTCTTCCGGTAGTGATGCCAGGTTTTTACGCCATGGTGCCATCACTGATATTAAAAATCCCACAGCCCAGAAGGGGTGTTTTATTAGTTCTTGGACATACAGTTGAGTTTTTCACTATAAATATCCGATTTCTCCTCTTGTTTAAGAAAAAAAATTGTCATAATAATAACAAAGTGATACAACCTGCCACCATGATGCCCATGAAAAAGGTTGAAGTGAAGGGGGGCAAAAAAAAACCACGTTCTGAAATTGACCTCTGACCCCCCCTCCCCCGTAGAAGATGGAATCATGGATGCTGCTCAATTTGAGCCATTTCTTCAAAAGAGAATCCAGGTGAATGGCAAAGCTGGGAATCTTGGTGGAGGGGTTCTAGCCATTGAAAGGAGTGACAGCAAGATTACTGTAACTTCTGAGGTGACTTTGTCCAAAAGGCATTTGAAATATCTCACCCAAAAACATCTGAAGAAGAATAATCTATGTGATTGGTTGCGTGTAGTTGCTAACGGCAAAGGAAGTTAAGAATTGTGTTACTTTCAGATTAACTAGGAGGAGGAGGAGGAGGACGATGAAGATTAAAAACTCATTTATCGGGGGGCACCTGGGTGGCTCAGTTGGTTAAGCGTCTGCCTCCGGCTCAGGTCTTGATCTTGGGGTCCTGGGATCAAGCCTCACATTAGGCTCCCTGCTCAGCAGGGAGTCTGCTTCTCCCTCTCCCTCTGCCTCTCCCTACTGCTTTTGTTCTCGTTTTCTCTCTCTCTCAAATAAATAAATAAAAATCCTAAAAAATAATCATTTACCAGGAATATTTAATATGAGTTCTTGAATAAAACTTGGGAACCAAAATAAATAAATCAATAAAATTATATAGATGAGTTATGGCTTTCTTTCTTCTTCTACTGGGGACCCCTCAATCATACACTGCACTTTATAGTTTGTAACACACCTTCCTTAATTTATCTCCAGAACAACCCAGCAAGGGGCTCTTGGTCACTGGTCTCATTCTGCAGCAGAGAATGCAAAGATTAGAGACTTCCCCAAGGTCACCACTACTAAGATAGAGAGGACAGCATGCTAACCTAGGTCTGCAGACTCCATGTCCAGTGCTCTTTCTGCCACACCAGGCTGCCTCTCCCAGGAAGGTAAACGAGCCATGCAAATGAGACGGTGTCACTTCAGTTTTGCCTGACATTTTTCACCAATGCTTTCAGAATCATTTTTGCAACCGGAACATTTCTTAAAGGAAGAAAACTAGTTCATCACAGTAATCAAGTCTGTCATAGAGGATGTGTGATGATGTTTGAAAATATAATCCTATGAACATCAGAACTGACAACTCTGAAACATCTCTAGGCCAAATCTGCTAATAACAGTCTTTAGCATTCAGGTTGGCACTCCCATCAGTTGGTGTGATACATTTCACAGCAGAAATGCCCTAACAAGGAACTTCCTCAAAGAGGAACTGGGTAGAGGACAGATTTTAATGAGGCCCGATTCCTGAACAGGTGAAGTGTGAGTGGAGAATAATGGCATGAAATGAAACACGTATTTCCATGAGTCAGATGACAAGATGGGGTCTCACATCAGAAAATGCAGCAAACACTTTCTAGAGGTCAGGACTCGTATGGAAGAGGAGTCAAGACATGAGGGCCTTCACCTCTGTAGATCCTCCCAGAGAAAATGTGCTTTGATTAGAACAAAGGCAACACGTAGGGATTGCAATGACCTCTTCAAGGCCTGCTGTTCACCTACTCATTCCTTCTGACCCGCTCATTCCTCTGTGTCTGACCACTGACCTGCCCATCTACCTGCCTGCCATCTCTCTGTCCACCCATCCATCCAACCACCTATCCTCATACCTATCCATCCATCGGCCCACATACTCATCCATTCGTCCATCTATCTATCCTTGTATATACCTGTCTCTCTCTCTCCATCATCCATTCCTGTGTCCATCCACCTACCCACACACCTGTCCACCCTTTCACCCATCCACTCAACCTTCCAACTGTCTACTTGCCCGCCCACCCCTCCACTCACCTATCCAACCAGCTAACTGGTCTTTCCTGTATATCTACTATGTATAAAGCCCTTAGGATATGTTGAGGACATGGGGGACAGGCGGTGATAAAAATCTCTGATGTATTTGTTCACTGACCATGAGTTGAGACTCTAGTAGAGGCCAGACTGTGAGCTGGCAACAGAGAACGCAGGGGTCTGAGACCCCACCCTCAAGGAGTGGGTAGAAGAAGCCTCCACTGTAAGGCTAACCAAGTACTTGGAGTCAAGATGATTGGCACGACCATGACGAGGGCAGGGATTTCCACATACTGCTGCCTGGGCCCCAGGGCCAAGTTCCAACAGCTGCCACAGCTTACCCAAAGCAGCCTGGCTTTTGTCGGTTTAGTGGACACCCGCCCCCTGGCCAAACACCATTTTTTTTTTTTTAATGAAGAACACACAGAATGTGGTGAAAGGGCACAAAACAAAAAGACTATTAATCCTACCATAAAAATCTCGAGTGTAAAAGTACAGTGTTATTTGCTGCTTTGGTGACTAGATGGGCCACCCAGGATGACCACCATTCTGCTGTTGGTTTCTCTCTCTCCCTCCCACTCTTTTGTGATTCATTGCTTCACCTTTGAAGAGGACGACCAAAGTGGCTTTCCAGATAAAGCCAAAGCAGTAAGAAACCCCCATGATATGTGTATCACCTTAGTGATTTTGGCAGCCTCCACGTACCATCTGTGCTTTTCTTTACTAAATATCTGCCTCTTAAAAAACCGAGAAAAGAAACCCCTTCTTGTTACCTCAAGTGCTAGTTTATTTTTATTGTACACATTAGAATCAAACACAGCTATTAAAATAAAGACTGTAGGTCTGGGTCCTAGCTCGGATCGTGCCCTCTCCTGCCTCTGAGGCGCTGTGCTTGGACCTGCCATCATGGTTGCCCTCCTCCCTCCCGCCCTGCCTGGCGTGGGACTGACCTGGTCGGCTGACCTGAGGGCCCAGGCTAGCTTCCCCGTTATGGCTTTGCTTCATCTTTGTTCCTGCAGAAATTTGTTTGCTTATTTTTTAATAAACAGGGAGGGTTNTTTTTTTTTTTTTTTTTTGAGAGGGAGAGAAAGAGAGAGCAAGCAAGTGGGGAGAGGGGCAGAGGGAGAGGGAGAGAGAGAATCTCAAGCAGGCTCCACGGTCAGCATGGAACCCGAAGCCCACCATCATGACCTGAGCCGAAATCAAGAGTCTGATGTTTAACAGCTGCGCCACCCAGATGCCCCCCCCCAAGGATCAAATTTAAAAGGAAAAAAAAAAAGTAATGTTAAATGTAATCTTAATGTTAATACAAATGTTAACTGAGGGGCCATGATATTGGGCTTCTCTGTAAAATCTCTTTTGGAAAACAAGTTTAAAAACCAGTGGAATATATTGATAAATAGCTATGTATGCAAAGACTGAACACCCATAAATCAAATGGTTAGGGGTGTGTGTGTGTGTGTGTTTATGGAGTCCACGTGAGCGCACTTGCTTGTGTGCATAGGACTGTGAGAATGGAAAATCCCAAAGAGTAAGCGCTGCTAGAATGCAGCCGGAGCGGTGATGTGGGGACCCGCCAACCCACTGTACCTCCCGTCAAGTTAATCGCAGGTGTTTGTGGGTCTAGAGGACCGTGTGCAGCTGGTATCCAAATGCACCCTTCCTTATTCTTGTGGTAATTTAGCTCCCATCGTGTCCCGCACCCTACATGCATACACCTCTCTAATCCCTACGACCCTATGCAGTAGGCCCTGTTATCTGGAGGGTGTCCTGGGGGACCCCTGATCAGCTCTCCTCTTTATGGCTGAAGGACCATCCTCCAGCTCCTGGGAATACTGGCGACGGAGGGTCCCAGCTGGGTCTCCTACTGGGAATTACCCTCCACCGTGGGGAACCTCACTGCCCACAAAGGCACCCCTCCCAGGGACCGGGGATGGCCAGTCACTGGCGGATGGGCACATACAAAGACCTGGGCTCCATGCCTCGCCGTGGACATCTGGGGGGCCATCCCAGCTCCAGAGCACTCCCAGCATCAATGGTAGCCTCAGTTACAACCACATTTTGGATCAGCTTCTTGCTCTGCCCCTAGCTGCCACCCTCACTCCCTTACAGTGCGTTTCCTGAGTTCACCCTCTCCTAAACCTGCCGCACCCAGCATTCTGGCTCAGAGCCAATTTACAGGAGCCCGATCTAAGGCCTTACCCCCACTTTACAGACCAGGAAACTGAGGTACAAAGGGATTAAGCTCTTGCCCAGGTTTACCTGACTAGCAAGCAGAGCCAAGATGTGAACCAAGGAAATCTGTCTCCAGAGTCTGTGATCCTAAGCATTTCACACTACTGATGGCAAAGGTGGGCATCCCCACTCCCCACTCCTGTCCCTCCCACACCCCCTTCCACAGTTTACAGTGCTCTGACCAGACTCCAGGCCTAGCAACTGAGTAATTTGCCAATTATGGTTTATTAATTGAAGATTTATTTATTATTAGAGAAAGAGAGCATGCACATGTACATGAGCAGGGGAATGGGGAGAGGGAGAGAGAAACTTAAGCAGGCTCCGTGTCCAGCATGGAGCCCAATGTAGGGCTTGATCTCAGGACCCTAAGATCACGAATGAGCCGAAACCAAGAGTCAGCCACTCAACTGACTGTGCCACCCAGACACCCTGGCCAATTACAATTTAAATAATTCTCATTTAAACCAGAATTCTAGGAAGCTTGAAATCCGTTGAGAAAGAAAGGGGGTGCAGGGAGTTGCAATTCCAGGAGAAGATGGATCTTCCCAGCTCCCTCTGCCCCCTGACATGGGGCTGGCCTCACATAGGATCACATCCACGTGGGTGTGGGTCACTGCTGTACCTGCACACAGGCGAAGCTGGCATCCATCAGTGTTTAAAGCTGTGTGTCTTGTCAGTTGAGATTTCTGTCAGCTGTCCTCCCCTGATGGCAGGAGGCTTCTCTCCAACTGAGCAAGTGCACAGGCTAACACACCTTGACACACACTCGGGGGGTGGGAAGGGGCAGTATTCTGGTCTCACACAAGGAGAAATGCATGGGATATGCTATGGGGCTCTCCAGATTTGCTTTTCACACAGGGTCTGTCTGGGTCTATCTTTATCTGAGTGTTTTCCTTGACAGCAGGGATGTCACTCCTATTTAACTGTATTTTACTTTAAACTTTACTTTAAAAATTCTGCTCACTGTATTCTCAACATCTTAAAATGTGCATTCTTAAATTTCTGTATGAGACTCTTGCTAGGCTAATGACTATTTGGTTAGCAGGAGCTTGCAAATAATTTTCCTCTAAAATTAGTTAGCAGAGTACTTCTATCTTTACTGATACTTTTCAATATAAAGAATAAATAAATAAAACAGCTTTCCCATAATAAATAATGGTTCTAAAAGAATCGCACTGGAGCGCCCAGGTGGCTCAGTCAGGGAAGCCTCTGACTCTTGGTTTTGGCTCAGGTTGTGACCTTGTGGTCGTGAGATGGAGCCTCGTGTCGGGCTCCACATTCTGCGTGGAGTCTACTTCAGATTCTGTCTCCCACTCATTCTCTCTCTTTCTCTCAAGTCAATCAACAAATAAAATCTTTAAAAAAAATGAATGCAACTCATTAAGTGTCTTTAATGGGTACAGACATTCAGTCTGGGAAGACGAACACGTTCTGGAGATGGGGGTGGAGACGGCCGCAGGAGGAGGTGACTGCTTCAGGTCACTGAGCTCTGCACTTACGAGGGGTTAAGGTGGTAAATTTTATGTATATTTTAACATAATAAAAAAAAAGAAAGATGGGGTTAAAATGAGTGAGGACCAGTGCCATAGAAAAAGCTTTATAATGTGAGGGATCAAAACAAATAGCTGTCAAAGAATTAAAAAAAAAAAAAAAGGTCAAAGCTGTGTGTGAAGGGTGGTGTTTCAGGTGGGCCTGTCTAGAATGATGACATTCCAGGTGACTTTGATTTTATTTCTGGTGCTTGCCTGTGATTTTTGCATCTTCTTTCTGATCATGTGTTATTTTCATAATCCATAAAAGAAACGTTTAGGTTATTTTTGAATACATGAACCAGAAGAAGATGGAACGTGGGGTTGCAAATACCCTCTCTCCCCCAGTCAGGGAAGAAGTGAGTAAAATGGAAGGAGCTGCTTCCGGGACTGGCTGGCCACACTGAGAGGCACAGAACCCTCCCCTGGAAGTAGAAGCCTGATGTCAGGGAGAGTTGCCCGCCTAGAGATGAGGGGACAGGGCCCTGGCTCCAGCCTCACCTCACACTAGGACCGCAGACTCCCCACCTGGATCGTGGGGGGCTGAGGCGTGCTGGTCTCCCTTCAGCTCTGTCGTTCTCTGGCTGGGATTCTTTTGCCCCCCAATGGAGGACGGCTTGTCTAGGTGTAGGATGATGGTTAACATGCGAGGGTTGAAAATTTGCTAGCCTGTGTCTCGTGTCCAACCTTGGGTAAATTCTTTAACCTCTGAGCTTTTTCACCTGTCAAATGTTGGTAATAACAGTCTTCATTCGGGGTTGTATTAGTTTGCTAGGGGCTGCCTTAACAAAATAACACAAACTGGGTGATTTGAACAACCCAAATGTAATGTCTCACAGTTCTGGAGGCTGCAAGTCCAAGATCAAGTTGTTGGTGGGGCTGTTTCCTTCTGAGGGCTGCAGGGGAGAGTCGGTTCCAAACCTCTCTCCCCAGCTTGTTCCTCAGCTTGTAGAAGCAGCAGCCCCTCTCTGCCTTCACCTGCACATGGGGCTCTCCCTGTGTGCGTGTCTGTCACCAGTTTTCCCCTTTTCATAAGGACACCAGTTAAATTGGATTAGCCTACTCCAATAGCACCTCATCTTAAGTAATTACATCTGCAATGACCCTATTTCCAAATAAAGTCACATCCCAAGGCACTTCGGGTTAGGAGTTCAAATATGGATTTTTAGGGGGACACAATTCAACCCATGGCCGGAGTTATTATAAGTATCAGATGAGATAATGCATTTAAGAGCTTAGCATAGTACCCAGCATATAGTGAGTGTTCTGAATTACAGCCATTCCCATTATCGTGACATTTGTCATTACAGTAATTGTTACTATGACCATCTTGTCACCGGCTCCTTCCTTTGTTTCTCACAGAGACCTGGACAGCGTCTGTACATAGGGCTTCTGTTGAAGCTTTCATGAGACGATACACTCCCCCACACTGCTTTTCATAAGGAAACAGCTATTTTTTTCCCTGACTTGAGAAAGTCAAACTTGCAAGCTTTGGAAGGCTAGGCATCAATTGAAACAAATTGCTAAACCACATTATTTTGATCTTTCAAATTTATCTGACAGCAGAAGGAGTAGGTTTCTTTCCGGTGCTGTACGTTATCTGCAGTCATTTGTAATTGTGTTTAAAGAAATGGGGGGGGGGACAGCCAAGCGGCGCCTAGGAACACAAGATTTGGAGACACCTGCCTTTCGAATCAGAAGAACTAGGATGTGATTCTGAACAAGGCTCACCAGTAACACTGTGGGGAGCCCAGCAAAGCTGCTTTGCTGCACTGAACTACAATTTCCTCATTCACTCAACCAACAAACTGTGTTTCAAGGACTCAGAGCCAGTATAACACACGGCACTAGGGGTACCGAATTATGGGCCCCCGTCCCAGTCAAGGGGCTCCGAGGCTCACTGTCCACTGGGAAGGGGAGATGGACACAGAGATAACCCAGGGCAGGCAGGGAGCCCACAACATCCTCCCCTGTGAACTTGGGGAGAGTGGCCCCTGCTCCCCTCCCATGTACTGCACAAGGTTGTTCGGGGAGCGAATTCCTGAGGAGCAGAACTTCCATACTGCTCCTCCTGCGTGGCCCAGCTCTGGCTCACAGAAGGTGCTCGCACTGCTGGCAGAATTAAATGCTCAAGAGCATGGGCTTCTGAGTTAGCTGGATTGGGCAGTTCTGGAGAACTCATCACTCGCTACCTGTAGGAGGTTGGGGACATCATTTATCTTTGCTCAACCTGCTTTAAAAAAAATATCTATGATGTGGACATTAATGATGGAAATCCTTCGTTCATTAAACGAAGATTGATCAGGTACCAATTAGTCCCTGGCACCCGGCTCCAAGTCTTAGGGAGGCGCTGTGGTGGGGGTAAGTGTGCTGAGGCAGAATGAGGGGGTGGGAGCTGGGATTTGAAATAGGGTATGGGCGAGGCCTCCCTGACAAGGTGACATAGGAAGGATGGGACAGAGGTAAGAGGGCCGGACACAGTTCACTGGGAGGAGACTTCGGGGCACGTGGAATTACCATCCCCCACGTGGTGGCTGTTTGAAGCACCACATTGAACAGCACCCATACGTTGCTTAGGGTGCGGCCTGGGAGGCAGTAGGAGCTCGCTAATTGAAAGCTATTCTTAGCATTATGTTAATAAATGGAACTGCACTGAACAATGAAGGAGACAGAGATTATAAATGTACTCAGGGCACAAGGGCAGTCACACAGTGGTTATTATTATTAGTATAGTTGTTTATTGCCAGCAATTACCTCTAGGAAATAGTCCTGACAGTCTGAAGTCACAGAAGACGCATCAACAACCCCCTCTCCCCCTCAGGTCCTACCTAGGTCTTGAGCCCCAGAGAGACAGGGATGGGAGAGACTGGGGAGAAGGGGAGAGGGGCGGTCTTCTGTCCTGCCTCTCTCCTGCCTCAGGAACCCTGGTCCCCAGCCCCACACATACACGCCGGGGAGATTTCCACAACCTGGGTGAAACACTGATGCCAGCCATCACAGCAAGAATGTGGGGATCATTATTAGCAGATTCAACAGCTATAGATCCTGTTAATAACCCTCTTGTCAGTTCTGATTATTTATTGGGCAGAGAAAGTCTTTTTAGTTTCTAGAAGCCTGGAAGGCAGCAGAGTGGGAGAGTGTGACTGGATTTCTCAATCGTGTGTGGATTCCACCCAACAAAGTTAACTCAAGGTTATCAGTGGTGAAGAGCTTCTACCAGGTGTGAAATGCTAGGTGCAGAACTGTACGACCAGAGGCATGAAGAGCTGTGGTCTCTGCAAATCTGGGAGCTGCTAATCCATCAGAGGAGCCACGCACAGCTCTCCCACAGGCTGACGGCAACAGGCAGGAGCAGGAGCAAAATGCCACTGAGAATACTCAGGAAGAAGAGTCCAGAACCCTCTCCTGGTGTGAGGGAGGTGACAGGGGGAGGGTGGCTACTAAGCTTAAATGCAGAGATGACAATTAGGTTATAGGAAAAATTCCCTCTTGAGAATGTTTACGTTTCCCGTAAAGATACCTGGGTGTCTTCATTTGGGTCCTCCAGAAGCTCTAGAAGCCCAGGACAGGGAATTGTGTACAAGTGAATTTTTAAAAGATGTGTTCTCAGAAGAAACTTGAAAGGGAGAGAGGAGAGAGAAAAGACCAAGAATGTGGTTTCAGGTGAGGGCCAGTGTCAGCTAGTCCCACGGGGAGCTCTGCAGTGTGACAAGCCCTGGTGTCATAGGATGCCACCAGCCAGTCATCGCTGCGGGATGCTGGGCTCGGGTGTAGGTCCCAGGCGCCTCCAACTGCCCAAGGTGTGAGCCATTCGCAGGGACACCTGCACTGGGCAGGTGTAGGGGCTGGGCAGACCGGACCAAAGCCCTAAAGGAGATCCCAGAGGATCCAGCTGGGACACAAGAGCATCTGCGGTATGTAATGTGTAATGCTGAGGGCTAATTCTTGGGGCCGCGGGAGTTTGAGCCTATAGTCTATGTGGGGAGGAACAGAAGGGGGGTCTGCAAGCAAAAGCCTTCCACTTTTAAGGTGCATATTGAATCCCCAGAGCGAACGGCAGCAGGGAGAAGACTGGAAATCCTTCTTGTTTACAGGCAGGGTTGGCTCCGCTCTGTTTTCATGTTAAACCGCTACGGTCTTCATACAAGTTAACTGATTTATTTATGAGCCACACAATTAAATGAGATAGTATATGTGAGACAGACTGGCACTCAGTAGGTACAGAATGACTGTTCTGCTGGACTGGATTCTGAATGCTGCCTGATTAGACTCACCTAAATAAACTCTGTTCTTTGAAAAGTCACCATGGTGACAGTGGTAGTAATAATAATAGAAATGATGATGCAGCATGGGGAGCTAACCAGCATCATTGCATACAGTCTCAACCCTGGGAAGTAGGTTATATTTCCCTCCATAGATGAGAGGCAGTTTCCCTGAGGTCACACAGCTCTAAGTGGTGGACTGTGGCCTCCTTTTGTCCAACTTTCCAACTTTGCATTTCCTGTTGTAATTCATCACCACCATGCCCCAGGCCATGGTACATTTTATCTGAGTTGGGAGGAGGGGGCATTCGCCAAGTTCTCAGATCAGCTCCTCAGTTAAGTTTGTGTCTGATGTAATTCCCCTGGAAGTCCCAGAGTCTGGGCTGGGGTGGAGACAGGTGGTAGCTCGGGGCGGGTTGGCGGTGGCTCCTGGGAAAAGCCAAGAGAGGCTCATGAAAGGAAGACCCTAAAATGGGAAAGCTCGAGTGGTGTCGGGAGCTAGCGCGAGGTCACTGGGACAAGCCCCATTTTCTAGGACGCCCAGTAGACACATCACGCTCAGACTGTCGCAGAGCTTCTGACAAGTCCCTAGTGGTAGGCTTGAGTACAACACCGTGAAACAGCCAGAATCCTGACAGTCCGGGGGATGGAGTCATGACTGGTGGAACGACCAGTCCCAGAAGGGGTCAGATCCAGGACCAGTCGAGTTTCCTCTACTCCCGGCTAGACGTCCTAGTGCTGTTTCTTATCCCACTCAAATTCAACCTGAAATGCTCATACCAGATACAAATCACAAATGGGAGGCTGGTGCAGAGCCTGCAGGTTAACATGTCTTAGAGAATAAGAGCAGGAGTCCAAATGACCGGACAGGCAGGGGAGAGGGGCAACTCTGGCTGATGCTTAAATAATCCACGTGTGTGTGTGTGTGTGTGTGTGTGTGTGTGTGTGTGTGTGTGTGTGTGTGTGTGTGTGTGTGTGTGTATGTGGTATGAAGTTTCCTATTTGGATAAAAAAATCAACCACACAACGGCAGCATCCCAGTAGGATGAGACAGCAGTGTGTGTGACATGAAAAGGGGCCTCAGCTCACATCTCCCTGGGACAAGGATCTCCCTGGCTTCCCCTAACTACCTACAGTCATTGGAATTCCAACCAAACCGAGTTTACTCTGTGATGCCGTCTTTTCAGGTAAGACATTGGCAGGGGGAGCATGGTGGCAGTATTTGAGACTTAGCGCAGAGAATTTTTTTTTAACATATCTTGCATAACGATTTGAAGTTTAAGGGACACACCAGCAAAGGCTGCATTGCTGTTCACCAGCAACAAAAGCAAATAGATCAATAAACTCCGCAAATCACCATCTGCTGTTCTTCGTCACCTCCTTGGTGTGATCGATTAGAGACAACTGTCATTAGAGGTGACACGCCCGAAGCTAAGGCTGCTGGTCTCCCTCGACAGATGTTATACACTGAGATGTCCAGACCCAGAGCTGATTGAGAGGCTGGGCAGACGATGAAGAATGGGGCTATTATTTGGAGGAAGTTTGGGTCGTTTCTACGTTGGGTCTGTCCATGGGGAGCGAGGAGGCAATCACAGGAAATGGTGTAGAAAGAATGGGCCCTCTTCTTATAATCAAAGATATTCCCCAGGAGCTTCTTTCAGTCTCTCCCTGTGCCGAATGCTCTGGGAAGCCTCGCTGCCCCCATGCAAATCCTGTGCATACCCTCAGTAACTTTCCAGGAAAACTGTGCGAATTATGTTTTCATAACAGGGTACAATGAGATTATATTTACTTAGCTTCCATCCTAGGCACCACGAAGTAAATCATGGTGTCATTTTAAGGGACAAATCAGAACGAACATTTACTAAAAGGGGTATACTGCGAATGAGAGCCATCATATATTAGGGTGACAAGCCCAAAGGACTCGTCCACTTGAGATCTGGTATGTCATCCTTAAGATCTGGTATGTCATCCTTAAGAGACAGGAAAAAATTAAAAACCGATCACCTGGGTCATCATTTGGTTAAGTGTCTGCCTTGGGTTCAGGTCATGATCTCAGGGTCCTGGAATGGAGCCCTGTCTTGGGCTCCCTGCTCAGTTGGGAGTCTGCTTCTTTGTCTGCCCCTCCCCCTTCGTGCTCTCTCTCTCTCTCTCTCTCTCTCTCTTTTTCTCAAATAAATAAATAAGTAAGTAAATAAAATCTTTAAAAAAGTGATCACCCAAAGAAAATGAAGGCTTTGATTTTGACCTGGATACTTAGCACATGTCCCCAAGCATGGTTTAAAGCATTACAGATATAAGCTGGTCGATGAATTCAGTGTATCCTTGGTAGAAACACCTAATTAGAGGGTGTCTGTTAAATCACAGTATATCACCATCAGTCCTGGGCATGGAGGAGCCTGGCATTGCACCCTCGCTACCCCACACATGGCACAAGGTGAGAACACATAGCACGGGCACCTTGCAATTATCCATACATGGAGTTTCGCTTACTGAATTGCAGGGAAATCGAGGACAGCCCTCTGGTCTTTCCTCCCATAAGCTGAATGGAATCCTCCCTCCAAAGGCCTTGGACAGACCTTGGATAGTGACCAGCAATTATTCATCTATCTGTCTACATCCCCCACTGGGCAGGGAGTTTGTAAGGAAGGGGCCACACATTAGGACTTTCCATGCTTCTAGCTCCCAGCACCCAGCCCAGGAGTTTCTAAAGGAGTGAATAAATGTAAGAACAAATACATCTCTGATAGGTTTAAAATAAAAAAAAAAATGTGTGCGGGCAGGTGCACATGTACTGGGCGGGGAGGGGGGGCGGGGGGGACGGAGCACATCCATCATAGCCCCAAGCAATTCTCAGGGTTTACTATCTGAGAATCCCCAGGACAACTGGTCAATAATACGAATTCTTTGGCCCTACCACAAAGCCACTGGATCCGAAGTTCTGGGTGGGGCTGGGAAATCAGAATTTTTAACGAAATTCCTCCGGAGCTTCTCATACATCTAGAAGGTTAGGAATGTTGCCCTAGAGGAAACCTGCTGAGCTGGGATTCTCAGGATGCCCTGGGCTTTTGATACTTAAATAGCCAACTCCAGCCTGAGTTTCTGTTCACACGTTTGGCAGAAGAGGGGTTTTCACGTGGGGAAGTAGTCTGAGATTTGCAGACCATAGAGAGGTAAGAGGTAATAATAACAGGGCCAAAACTCAGAACAGTACGCTCAGGGAATCAGGGCAGGTGGGACCCCCCCCCCCCCAGGCCTTCAGTGTGCAGGTGAGGACACAGAATCCACCTCCCAGTGTTTCCTGAGAAGGGTAGCTGGGAAGAGAGCTCCTAAGCAGGTAAAACTGGGCTGGACCCCAAGCTAACACTGGAGCCTCGATCTAGGATGCACGGAAGAAATGGAAGAAATCGCTTCTTTAGCATGCCAATCGGGAACCACAGGCCCAGCTCCCAGACCAGAGTGTGCACACGGAATCAATTGAAATTGAGTCACGGATATAATTAATTTAATGTGTTTAAACGATTTTCCGTATAGTAAACATGCCGAATGAGGGTGACCCAGAATAAAGTGCCTGCCTGAGAGTGGAAAAATGGACACCATGTGCGCTGTATAATGAAAACTCTTCAGCAAATAGAAAATGCTGCAATTTATTTCCACCTCCCATTCCTTTCCTTTCCAACTCTTTATTTATGGCTGAACTTGGCCTTCTGTGGTCTCCTTGGACCACAGAGACACTTTTTATTTTGTCAGAAGACGTCCTTTCTTCTCTGATCAGAAGACAATTTTAATGAAACCTGTCTGCAGCCCCGTGACAAGCTCATATGAATACGTGATAAAGGGGATCAGGGGAAAGGGAAAAAAAGTGCAGAACTGTTTCGCGGATGTAATCCCTTTCTCTAGGAACGATGAGAAGGGACGGAAGGTGGCACAGGGTGTCGTGGGGAGAAGGCTCAGCTGAACCACCCTCCTGGCTCTGCCCAGCCGTCCCTCTGGGGGACTTTGTAAGCTCCCTCTCTGGACCTCAGATACTCATCTACAACAGGAGGGGGTTAAACCTGAGGATTTTAAAGAGCACTTCCAATCCTGACATCCGCGGGCTTATGAATTACAAATCGGAACGGTCACAAATACATGCCAAGGAATTTCTCATTAAAAAGCAACTCATCTTCAAGCCATGCAAAGTGTTCAGGCCGTCTTATCTAATTGCTCATCAAGTGCGGATTATGTACTGTGCGGATTATGTACTGTTCGGCTTAGATGAAAGGGAGCCCTGGGAAGTGGTTATAAATGATCTCCCACTAAGAAACACCAGGCATCTGGGCAAAATGCCGAGCGCTAGGGTGAGGAGGGCCGCAGAATGCTTCCTAGATTCTGTAGCTCTCTGTCCAGCTGTTCCAGCTGGAAATACTATGGATTCGTTCCATTAAATAAGAAACACAGCATGAGGAGACGACCCGAAGAAGCGTACCCACTTTTTCGGACAGCTCTGCCACAGCACTCCTGGGGTGGAACGGGTGAGTCCCCCAGTCCCTGAGGCTCTGGCTGTGTTTGTACCGGAAGAGGGAGGAGCTCTAGGGCACCTGCGGGACCTTCTGGGGGCGGGGGAGGCGCGGGGGGTCTCAGGGGCTGCAGGAAGGGAGACCGAACAAGCAGGGCCCTGGGCTCCCCCTCCTTTCAACTGAGAGGTTTCTCTCTAATCTGTATTATATACCAGCACCACGTGAGATTTTCTAAGAGTTTCTGAGGAGAAAAACTTTTTTTGAAACCACAGTTTTGAAAGCTGTTCAAGTTTACTGTCTGAATCCAGGCTGCACTGTAAACACAGGTATTGCCCATAACTATTCAGAGCCTTGACATCTGAGCTGTGGGAGCAGAGGCCAAGAGCTGTCGGGTCAAGGGTGGCTCTAGTCTGGGGTTTTGGAGATCGACCAGCTGCCCACCCCGTGCCCCCCGCCGCGCCCCCA
>LNAC01000240.1:524207-705358 GCA_002007465.1 Ailurus styani | reverse complement strand
CCCCGTGCCCCCCGCCGCGCCCCCCGCCCCCCAGCAACATTGCTCAAACGCCAGTGCCCAGTGCCCATTAGCACCCCCTGGAGGGTCTGTTAAACCACAGGGCCGGGGCCCTTACCGCAGACTGATTCAGTGCGTCCGGGGTCGGGCTGGAGAATGTGCATTTCTAACCGGCACCCAGGGTACTGCCAGTCAAGGTGCACTTTGAGAATCCATGGCCTGGAAGATGAAGGCCAACCTCCTCAGCTTGTTCCTTCAAAAGTGGGCCCCAACTTACCTTCCCAGACTCATCCTCCTCCTTTCCAATGATCCCGACAAAGTAATTGTCCCTGTACACACTCATGCATATCTCCCTCGCTCACCACGCTCCATCTGGCCAGACTGCCGGCCCCCTCTCTGCATGGTTAAGGCACAGCACCAGAATTTTCCTCCAGAAAGCTCCCTGATGTGTTCATCCATGGTCACAGAAACCCTTCTGGGCTCATACACTTTCTCCCATGGTGCGGAGCCCTTTTAATTCTTACTATCATCAGTGTCCAGCTCTTGCGCCTGCATTTGGACGCGGGCTCCAGGACAGGGAGCCCATTTTGTCCACCTCAGCATCCACATCATTGTCTGAACCTTCAGCTCCTGCACCGCACCCCCCCCCACCGCCTACCAGACCAACAACCAACAAGCCTGAGCACGCACACCGAGGAGTATGAACATTTAAGGAATACACCAATCAACTAATCTTGTCTACTCTTCTTAATACCCCAAGACAGACGGATTCTGTAAATGACTCTTTACATTAGAATACAAGATAGGACTTTAGCCATTTCAACCTATTCTTTAGGCAAATTTTCCTTATTTTCTGAGAGTAGAGTTAGTGACAAATACACCATCATGAGACGCAACAAACTGCCACTTACGTCCACTACTAGAAGGTAGGATAATGCAGCAAGTTAGAGCTAGACCCAGGTTCAAATCCCAGTTCTACTTCTGATTGGCTGTAAAACTGAAATGCTCTGCATTCCAGGCTCCTCACCTCTAATGGTGATAACAGCATCTACTTCCTATGGATGGCATACGGAGGCAGTGAGATCATTAATAACACTAACAACCCTCGCATGGGCCTCGCGTGGGGCGTACTTTACTGTATCTAACCTACAGGAGTGCTTAGTGAGGTATGGAGCCCATCATAAACATTAAAGAGATGTTAGCAATGAGTATCATTGCTTATTTTCCCAACTTCTATGCAAGACATAAGATTATTATCCCCATCTCCCAGATGAGAAACTTGAGGCTCAGAGCAAGTAGCCTGCTCAAGAAATATCGGCAGCTTTTACTTTGCAATGGTTAATCTTTATACCTACCTCATAAGGCAGGCCTATTTCCATTTTGGGGAAGGAAAACTCTATGGTTTGGAGACAGTACCTCGAAAGACCCAGGCCTGGAACTGATTTTGGGTCCAGAGCTCCTGCTGCCCCCATCCCCCACCCGGTGAATTTCGACTGCTCTGTGTACAGTCAGCTCATTGCGCCTTTTGTAATCGCGACCTAGAGAGAAGCGTCTTCCCCGCCTGTCAGAGAGCATCACCGAACCCGTCCCTCATCGTGGCAGTTCTGCAATCCTATAATCCACAGAAAGTTATTTCAATGATCAGAGAAAAGGGACCTTGTCTCAAAGGGCACATGACTCAGCCTCCTCTTGCCTTGTATATCTCCAAGGGGCACTAAGGAAAGCAGAGGCTGGGGCGTGGGACTGACCGTGACCCCGAAGAAGTTGGTCTCATTCATGGCATTGAGGATGATCCTGCCCAGTGTGTGGTCCGTGTAGTTGAAATCCTGGATCCGCTGGTGCCGGCTGCTGGCGTGCAGCGTCTCCATGGCCCTCTGCAGCGTCTTGGCGATAACCCAGATGCCGTCGTAGGCGTACCCGTGGAACTTGCTGGGCCCCACGCCTGACCGCTTGTTGTTGTACTCTCTCTCATACTGCTGCGGGGTCTGTAAAACAGGGGGGGCGGGCACCAGGTTACAGCCTGCAGGGACGTCAGGCACGAATGCTTACTGTGAGCCAGGCATGATGCCAGACTCTTTATGGACATTCTCTCATTTAACCTGAACAATGACCTCATACAGTGGGGACTATTATTGTCCCCATTTTACAGAGGAGAAAATGGATTCAAGGAAGTTGACTTGCCCAGGACCACACGGCCAGTGAGTGGCAAGGCTGAGACTTGCACCCTGGCTGTCTAGCAAGGCTAGGGTGAAGGAATAATGCCCCCCTAAGAAGGCCTCCCTGTGATATTTGCAGGGCCTGGAGCTATAGTCCCAGTGGAGGACCATATTCCATATGTCTAAATATTTAAGTTATAGACTAGCAAATAAACCGCTTGATAAAATATTTTCTATCTCTCCATCATAATGAATATACCTTCCTAATGATCTGGAAGAGCAAGTTGGAATTCAGAATTCTGGGGCTCCTCCGAGTTTCAGGTGGGGCACAGGGGGAGCTGGCCTTGCTGTGGGGCCCATCCCTGTAGCCCAGACAAGCTCCATCCACATCTCCTCTCCTTCCAGCGTCAGAGATCTTTAACCACCCCAGACGTGCAGCCCAGCCTCAAGAGGGCCGACCCTGGCAAGAGGCTCCCTGGCTCTGGAAGGTGTTCCAGCGTTTATGCAGGGAATTCAGAAGGGAGAGGGTGCAGGCCCACAGGTGGGGGTTAAGTTCCAGTGGCTTGCAGATTCTGAGCCCCCGGGGCCCGAGTGAGGCCTGCCTAGAGCATGGGGCCTAGGGCCGATCCCTGGTGCCTAGATGTAAGGGCACTATACTGTGCCCCTCCTCTTTCCTCTTCTGTAATACAGCAAGGTCTGTGAATAATTCAGCATTTTGAAAAAAGGATTTTTTCTCCTATTGAGCTGAATGTCATAAAAGAACTTCATTGGTGATATTAACATGCTGATTGTGGCCACAAAATAATGAAAACCTTTTATTCCAGTTGCTGAAGTTTATACATCTAAATGGATGTCACCCCGGGGAAACCCATCACCCTCAACCTTTCCATGGGCCTCTCAAGTCACTTCTGAATTCCTCTGCCAGCAATGTCATCAGAGCCCATGGCTTAGTCTTTGGAAAAAACCTCTTTGGGGACAAATCACATATAGAAACCATTGACTCATTGTCAGTTTATATTGGGAAGGGCTCTTAGAGATGGTCACACGTGCTCCCTCCACCTGCAGCGTGAGACACAGAAAGGTCCAGAGACTTGCCCAAGGTCACACAGCCTGTGTGTGTGTGTGTGTGTGTGCGTGAGCACGTGTGTGCGTGTGCGTGTGTGTGTAGCTATACTGGTTCCATTCCATCTCTGCTACTTCTTTCATTATTGACTTTTGAGAGCATAATTGATTTTTGAAAACTACCCCAAGTTGTCTGGGGCCAGGTTTGGTGCCCAAGGAGGGTGGTGAGGCTGAGCCCTCAAGGGCTGGGTCTCATGGCTGGAGCCTGAGTGAGTCTCTTGCCCTTAGTTCACTCACACATGCCTGGGGACAGCCAAGGTCTGTCTAGAGGCAACAGCCTCCCCTCTAGGTGAGGAATCCTGCCTGACCAAATGGGAATGCTGTGTCCCAGCTATAGCTCCCCCTCCTTTTTTGCTTCAGCTCCCACTGGATGACTCAGGTCTTATCCCCGTTGACAGTTTTCCTCGGCAATGCATCATGTCCAGCCATCACATTTGTTCATCACTCAAAACACACAGCAGAAGCTCCTAAATCCAAGGGTTCCTCAAGAGGCAGCACCGTCACTGTCTGTAGCCTTGCTCAGGGCCTTGAGCCGCTCCTCACTGTCCCCCACCGCCTCCACCCGTCACGCACTCCCACAGGGCCGGGTTTCAGCTCTCGCCCTCCTCGCTCCTCCCTGAGGAGCATGTGGGGTCCCTTATGAGGTGCACTCTCTCCCTTAGACCTCTTGTGTCCTTTGATCACATCAAGTTTGTTCGCACCTCAGGGCTTTTGCACCAGCTGTTTCCTCTGCCAGAAAGCTTCCCCAGCTTGTGCATGATATTCTCTGCATTCAAATGTCAACACTTGTCACTTCTCAGGGGTGGCTTCCCTGACCTACCCTTTCTAAAAACCCCTCACCCCAGGCATTCTCTCCACTGGTTTGATGTTCTTTACTGCACTTTTCACTGCCTGCATCCCTCCTACTTCCACGTTTATTCGCATATTGTCTGTTGTTCCAGTCCTCCCTCCTCCTCCTCTTCCCTCACCCCCAACTAGAAGGAAACTCCATGGGGTCAGTATGTTTTGTATTAATCACTGAGGTATCACCAGAACCCACAGCAATACCTACAGAGATCCTTGCCAACCCTCAATTTCTCCATCTGAAAAACGAGGAGGTGGGATCAGGTGATCTGGAAGTTTCCTCTTTGGCAACATAGGTAGGAGCCTAGCACGGTGGTTAAGGACGGAGGATTTGGAAGCAGGCAGGCCTGCCCTCCAGCTCAGGCTCTGTGGTTTGGTAACTGCGACCTGGGGCAAGGTCCTATTTCCTCCAGGTCTCTGGGTCCTCCCTTGCTGGGTGGCCATGAGAATTCGTGACACGGAGCAGGCAAAGTGCCCAGCCCAATGTCCAGGACATGCTGGTGTTCCACAGATGTCACCCACTGTTACTAACAGTTAAAGGTACCTCACTGGACATGGTGACCCAGCGCGGCTGGAGTGGCTGCTAACCCAGGGTGCCCTGAGGAGCCAAGGTGGCGCTGGCGCCTGTGCTGACGGGGCCAGTAGTCCGCCGGTGCGTGCACGCCCTGCCCGACTCCAGTAACCGATCTCCAATCGTTGGACATTTAAGCTGTTTTGAATTTGTCCCAATTATAGGACTACAAGAAGCATCCTTGGATCTAAATTTTCTGAACACATACTGGTACTTATTTTTTCAGAACAAATTCCCAGAAGTATAATTGCTGAGGCAAAGAGTAGAACAAACTTAAACACGATGCATCCGTATTTGGGCCAAGACATTCTCCCCAGTATGAGAAATAAAAATCCCCCTGGGTACGGAAGTACCCGTTTCCCTGCACCCTTGACAACAATAATAATTACAATGTTAAAAATCATCGGTTTGTTAGGTTAAGGGAAAAAAAAGTGCATCCCCTTTAAATTTTAATTTGCATCTCTCTAATGATTAGAGTGAGCTTCTTTCAAATACTGACAGGCAATTTTTAGTTCTTAGGGGCTTTTCTTCTTTCTACCATATTGCTGTGGTGACAGTCACACCTTTTATTGTTTTGTTTAAATGCATTCTTGTTTTTCTAACTTTTACTATTTGACTATATTGTCTTTGATTTTTAAAAATGATTTGGGCCTATTTCTGGTTATTAATTTAGCTACTGGCCCTGTTAAAAGTATTACAAACTCCTTGAATTTGTTTTTCTCTAATTGCTTTAAGTATAAAAGTTCTGAGGTCCCTTTGATTTCTTCTCTCTTGGATTTTGCTCCTGTGAGCTTTCTCTGATGTATACAAAAGCACTGAGCACTGCTGGTGTCTGTATTTGAGTCCTGTTTGTTCAACCTAATAATTATATTCCATGATGTTTCCAGACCCCTTCCCTACCCCGAACATGCCACTGGGTCATACTTCAAGGTTTTTATGAACCTTTTAAAGTCAGGGGTCCAGACCGGAGGCGAACATTCTCAGTACAGTCTCACCAAGGGATAAATGAGTATAATTTTTTTTTAACTTCCTTAATGTCGTTTACTGGGGTCATTTTTTGTGGCGACAGCAGGGGGAACAAAATCGTATCATTTCTTCAGTTTGACCTGGGAGCAAACACAAGCCCCTGTGTATACATTTTACTTGTGCCCTTGTAAATCCACATCTTTCTGGCTCATAACACTGTTCTTCATCTAGTGGGTGAGGGCCAGGAGGTGGGGGGGGGAACAATGGCAACACGGCTGTTGACCTCGTTTCTGTGGGAAGAGTCCTTGGAAAGGGACAAGTGCAGCTAAGCCCGGAAAGGTGACCTCATTCTCACTGTCTTCACAAGCACCAAGTTGAAGTCATTGCCACCACATTATATCCCAGGCCATTCATCACTTCCCAGGTGAAGCCAGCACCAATCTCCCTTGGGCAAAACAATGACAGCAGGAAGAAACACTCTCACAATTGTCTGAGAAAAAGTAGTAGTTGTTCCTCAAGCAGGCCTCCCATTATTCAGGGCAGAAGATTTTCTTCCATTGTACAGCGGACACTGAAGGCTGATTAATGACGCATTCTCAGAGGTCAGGTTTATCATGAGATGCTAAAAGTTTCTGAGAAAATAACTTTATATAGATAGTCCCAATTACTGACAGGTTGTGCTCCAGCATATTTTTGAAAGGCAGTTGTTGGAACTTGGAACATATTTTTCCACAGAAACTATGTTATAAATAGTGGTTAGGCTCCCAGGCTAGCCCACACAAGCTTGCTAACTCACAATGTGACTAAACCTTATGGGTCTGTCATTCCGACAGAACAAGCAGAGTCCTGCTGTCAGGGAGAGAGGGGCCTCATGGACAGAAGACAGCAGAAGGTGAAGAACCCATCCACTTCCAAATCTCCAGCTGCCATCCCCAGATGGGCAAAACTGGCAGAGTTTCTCTGAAGCATCCCTTGTGGGATTTGGGGATCCCAGAGTCTCCTTTGGGAGGTACACTAGGGGAGTATTTAGTCTCCTTGTTCCTGTACCCTAGTTTGTAGATCACCTGGAGGCCCTTGTTAAATGCAGTTGCCAGAACCCTCCATTTTGATTTGGTATGTCTATGGGATAATTTCAGAATCTGTATTTCTATCAACCTTCCAAGATCTCAAGAATATGCAAATCAGTTACCACTGATTGAGTCCCTCCTATGATCTGATTATTGGGTCCTCTCAATAGCAACTTCCAGATGTTTGCTGAGCTCCATCTTAGACTCCACCAGTTGAGAAGTTCTCTCTCTTCAGGAAGAGCTTCTGCTTAAGGGGTGCTCGCTGTCTATGAGATTTGTGTTCTAGATTCAGCACCTGCGGCACCTCCCTATGACCTGTATTCTGCACACAGTGTCTCCTTGTGGACCTGCAGTAAATACGTCTGTTTCCTCTCATGCACAACAGCCCCTCAAAGAGCTAAAGGCAGTGGCATGCTACATTCTCTCCAGGTGCTGTTTTCTACCTTCGAAGCAAAATCGTCTCAGTTCACACTTCCATTCTGACTGTGATGAAATGGTTTATATCAGACCAAAGCTCCCACGAAGGACATTCAGAAAAGCAGAATACAGCATAAAAATAGCTATTCAAAGGCATCATAGAGCAGCCAGGACATCTAGGACTTGAGGAACAAGATGCTGGAAAGAAGAGAATGCTTTGAGAAGAGTCCAGTAATCTTTGCTGCTTCCCCTGGAGGCATTTGCTGATTTGTAGGGAGGAAAGCTATTGCTGGAAAACAAAGCATTGGGTCAGAGCTTTCAGCAGTCCCACAGGGAGGGGAAGACAAAAAGAACTATAGTTCAGGGCTATCAAGATAGCAAGGCTTGTAGGACCAAGGTTTTAGAGGAAAAAGAAGCACAGAAAAGTGAGCCCAGTATTCAGACTGGCCTTTGCACTTGAAATATTTCATGATAACTAAGCTGCATAAAGCAAGAGGCTGAGAAGACAAGAAAAAGCTGTGGCTGAGGGGTTTAGAAATGAAGAACTGTTTGGAGTCTCACAGTATCAGGGAAGACAAAAGTTGAATTCCAGGGCCAGTAGATACCCCAGGATTTCAGCTGATAACAATGAAGAATAAATACTAGGAATAAGAGCAAACCAAAATAGACCAGGTCTATAAAAACCAAAACCAACCCTGGAAATCATCTCAATCTTGATTAGATTAGGTGATCTTTCCCTAGTCTAGCTACTTTCTTAAAGAGAAATAAATCCTCTCTGAAGAAAGAAAACACCATCTGTAGTCTGTACATTTTTTTCATCTCCAATTATATTAATAAAATGTTAACAGGTACATCAGGAAATAGGAGCAGATAACAAAAAGAGAAAAAGAAGGAAGGAAGGATGGAAGGAAGGAAGGCGAGCAGGCAAAAAGTGAGGAAGGGAATAAGGAAGGAAAGAATAAAGGAAAGAAGAAAAATAGACAACAGAAACAGACCCACAGATGATCCAAATCTTGAAGTTATTAGACATGACTTTAAAAGAGGAACATTTACGTGTTCAAGAAAATAGATGAAAAGATACAGAGTATTACCAGAGAACTGGAAGCTATGAAAGAAAAAAAAAAGAGAATAAAACGAAGAGTCTAAAAATGAAAAATACAACAACTGAAATCAACTCAATAGATGGATGAAGCAGCATATTAGACACAGCAGAAAGGAGGTTAGTGAACTAGAAGAAAGGGTAGTAGTGGTAAAAAGTAATAAATATTCAGACTGTAACACAGACAGGAAAAAAGGGTAGAAAATAAGAAATGAACATAAGATATATGAATGTGTTGAAAATATCTAGGATATGCATAACTGTTGTCTTGGAATGTGAGGAAAGAGAGAAAAGGCAGAAAGAATACTTAAAGGAATATTATGCTAGAATCTCTCCAAACACGTATCAATCCACAGATTCATGAAGTTGTATGAACTCTATGAACTATAATCAAGATAAGCCCAAAGAAAACCTGATTTCAGTACAGCATAGTAAAACTGCTGAAGACCAAAGCAAAGACAAGATCTTAAAAGTAGTTGGTGAAAAGAAGGTTGCATTACCTTCAAAAGAGCCACAATAAGTCAAGCAATTGACTTAATAGAAACCGTGGAAGCCAGAAGACAAATAATGGACTATCTAGAATTCTACAACTCAAAATTAAAGGTGAAAGAGAATATTTCAGACAACGAGAAACTGAGAGAATTTGTCTCTAACCAAACATAGTAAAAGAAAGACCAAGAAGAGTTCTCTGGGCAGATGAAAGTGACCATAAATAGAAGAACAGAATTGCAGGGAGGAATGAGAAGTAATGGAAAGTGTAAATATGTGAGTAGATCTAAATGAAAAATGACATCAGGGCCAGGAAGATCCAGGAAAATCTTAAAGAAGAAGAACAAAGTTGAAAGATTACATGACCAGGTATTGGGTCTTATAATACAGTTTTAGTTATTAAGACAGTGGTATTGGTTAATGGATATGGAAATGGAACAATGGAAGAGAATGGAAAGTTCAGGAACATAGCCACATTAAATACAATCATTAATTTATGACAAAGCTGACACTATAGCATTGCGGGGGCGGGGGGGGCGCTGGGGAGGATGATGGACTTTTCGATAAATGGTCCTGAATCAACTGGTTATCCGTATGGGCAGAAAATGAGTATTGATCTTACCTCACACCATACATAAAATCAAGTTCATGTGGATTCTATATCTAAATGTGAAAGGGAAAAAAACTTCTAAAAGATAAGATAGGAAAATATTTTCATGAGTGTGGGTGGGCAAAGATGTTTACACAGGACGCAGATATATCAATCATAAAGAAGATGAATAAACTGGACTACATTAAAATTAAGAAATTCAGTTCATTAAAATACATCATTAAGAATGTGAAAGTGTAAGTTCAAGAGTGGGAGAAGATATAAATAATACATATAACCATCCAAGGATTCATATGCAGAATTTAAAAAGAACTACAAGTCAATAAGAAACAGGCATAGAATCCAAGTAGAAGAATGGGCAAAAGACTTGAACAGGAAATTTGTAAAAGGGGGTATCAAAATGGCCAGTATAGATATGGAAAGATACTCAACTTCATTAGTCATCACAGAAATGTAAATTGAAACTCAAATGAAATACCACTACACACCCACTAGATTGGCTAAAATTAAAAAGCCGACAGAACCAAATGTTGGTGAGCTTGGGAACCAACTGGAGCTCTCAATCACTGCTGGTGGGTGTGCAAATTGGTGCAACCACTTTAGAAATCTGTTTGGCAGGGTCTATTAAAGCTGAACATATGCATACCTTGTGACTCAGAAATTCCACCCCTACATATGCACCCAATAGTAATTTGCACATATATTCACCAAAATACCTCAGATACCTAGAAATAAACCAAACACAGTATGTGCAAGAATTCTATACAGAAAATTACAAAACATTTCTGAAAGAAATTAAAAATGACCTTGGTAAATGCAGGGATACACAAAACTCATGTTCCTATATTATTAAGTCAATTTTTCCTACATCGACCTACAAATTCAGTAAAATCCCAATAACAAGCAAGAGCAAATTTGTGTATATGTGTGTGTAAACTGACTCACTACTCCCTTCTCCGGCTCTGAGGCTGGGCTAAAGAAGGAAGAGAACCACAATTTGTCAAGCACCTATTGTGTGTTTTGGCACTCTGCACAATACTTTTCTCTGCTTTACTTTATGTAATCCTTATAAATCTTATATAAGATACTATTACTGCAAAACATTGTAGATAAGAAACAATTTCAGAAAGGTCAAATGACTTGCCCAATGTCATTGCATCACTATCACTATGTCACCCAATTCATCTGTATAGAACAGAACAAAATTATCAGTGACTTAGAGATAGTTTATTTTTCTCTCATGTAAAAGGAGTCCATGCGTCGGGCAGTGCATGGCTGCCATAACAGCTCCATAGTGTAATCAGGATCCCAGCTCCTATCTGTATGCAACACTACCCTAGAATGAAGTTTCCTTTTCACAGTCACTTCTTGATCCAAGATGGCTGCTAGAAATCTAGCCATCCCATGTATATTCCAGCCAACACAAAGGAGAAGGGAAAAGAAAGGCAAGCTCTTCCTTTAACGGAGACTTCCAGAAGTCCCATATAACACTCCTATTTATATTCCTTGGCCAGACTTAGAATCCTGGCCATATCTAGCTCCATGCGAAGCTGGCAAATGTCCCTTTTCAGCTCGGTAGCAACATACCTACTTAAAAACTAGAGTTGTGTTACTGAGGTAGACCGAGGGGCTATGGATATTGGTATGGACAACTAACCATCTTTCAGTCTCCTAGCTGGGAAGTGGTAGGGCCAAAATTCAAGTCTCACCAGTGCCCTCGTTACTTATGACCCCCCACAGGCTACCACACTCTTCCTCTGGAGCCCATGGTCTCCGGCTACACTACCTGTTCCCCATCGAAGTGAATTCCCAGGGAAGCAATGGGAACAGCAGCTTCACGGGGAAGGTGGGAGGCAGAGGCAGTGGCATTGTGAAGGATGGCCTCCCCAGGGAGCATGCCTACTTTTCCACAGCCCCTTCCCTTCCTCCTCTCTCGAGCCCAGAGCTTTGCAGAAATTCCATGTTCTTTGTCAGGGAGCTCACATGGCAGTGACGATGAGATGGGTGCAGCTTTTCCTGGCTCTCCACTGAGGACTCACGTGATCTGTGTTTCCTCTGTTTCTGCCATGTGGAATCAAAAGTCACGGGTGGTTGCAGAAGCTTCTTGCCAGAAAACATTACAAAACTCTTCCAAAGAATGAGCCTGAGCATTTGATGGGGGATTGGGGCCACCTCTGAGGTCCCCAGTGATTCCAGCATTCTGCAAACATCTCCATCTGGTGCCTTGGTCCAGCTCTGCGTCTCAGCAGGAGAACGGGAAAAATGTCCCGAGAAGCTGAGCCATCACCAGAGAAACGTGGCCAGAGTTGTAAAGGCTCACAGTGGAAACAAGCCTAATGGGACTTCAGTGGGGGAAAGCTGACGGTGGAAATCACCAATGTCAAAGAGTTCCTATGGGGGACCAGACTGGTAATGGGGAATCTCAGTGAGAATGAACCAGTCGGTAAGTGCCCAGGGGCTGTCCTCATGAGGTTCCAGAAGACTGAGCTCTGGATGTGCTCGGGGAAGCCCAAAGGTCTGCATTTGTCTCATCATTGGAAATTCCAGTAGGAAGAGACTGGTGAATGTGCTCTGGAGGTCCATGACCTTGCTATTCCTCCTACCAGAACTCTCCTGGGTGCCAATGAGACTGTCGGGGATGGCCTGACTGGCAACAGGTATGTGGGAGGGGAAGCCTCAGAGAACACATTCCAAGAGAGGCCACTGTTCTAACTGATTCTGCAACTTCTTCTACCAGGAGTCATCTTTACCCCAGGGATTCCAAGGTTTAACGTGACAACCATGTCACACAGTGAGCTGTAAGAACCCAGTACCACATTTACACAGAGCCAGAGAACTTAGCTGCCAAAGGACCCCAGGATTTACTTGGTCCATTGGTCCACTTGGTCATTTTCAGTCAGGAAACTGAGGCTGGGTTGGGGGTGCAGTGAGACTGTGAGACTGATGAGCTGTTGGAGGCAGATTAATTGGTGGGAATGCCAGGATTTGTGCTCAATCTCTTGATCGCCAGACCCATGCTCTCCTGTTACGCCACCTACTAGCAGTGGCTGGATGAGACAGAAAGAGCTGATTTGGGTGCATTCCTTTCTAAGCTTGTCATAAGTCTTGGGCGGAGAGCATGGCAGAGGGGAAGGGGCTCTGGGTAGGGAATGAGCAGACCTGGCTTCAGGTCCCAGGGCTGTCCCTAACCTGCTGGCTGACTCTATCAGCTTCCTGGGGCTGCCACAGCAAATTTCCACAGACAGAGTGGCTTGAAACAACGGAAGTTTGTTCTCTCCCAGTACTGGAGGCCAGGAGTCCAAAACTCAGGTGTTGGCAGGGCTGGTTCCCTCTGGAGGAGGCTCTCTCCCAGCTCCTGGTGACTGCCGGCTATCCTTGGCGGTCTTTTTCCCATAGACGTATCACTCCGGTTTCTGCTTGTCCCGTCACAGGACCACCCCCATGTGGGAAACCTCCTTCTGCCTTTCTCTTATAAGGACCCTCGCCATTGCATGTAGGGTTTCCCCGGGTAGTCCAGGACAATCTCCTCTCAGGATCCCTAAATTAATTACATCTGCAAAGATGCTTTTTCCAAATAAGGTCACGTTCATGGGTTCCAAGGGTTAGGACATTGGCCTATCTTTTTAGGGGCCACTATTCAACCCACTATTCAACCCACTTCAAGGATCCTGGGTATGTCCCTTCCCATTTCTGCTGCTTAGCTTCCTTAATGAGGATGGCAAGAGCTCGCTGACTTGCTTTTGCAAGTGTCTGCTTATCTTCATGGGCACCAGTGGACCCTAAAATGTAGGCTCAGCTCAGCAGCCTGTGTCCCCAGCAGTCCTGTATAATACAAATTCAAATTCCAGAACCATTTCCCACCTCTCTAGACCTTCTTTTGAGCATAGACTCTTGGAGATGAGTGGGGGAACTTGGCTGTGGTCAGACCACAAATAAGAATGCTTTATTCAACCTCGGGCCCCACACCGCAAGGAGAGAGTATTTAACAAGAGCAAGCACAGCGGCCAAGTGGCCTACACATGGGCCAAGTGTAGAAGAAGCTTGATAAACATAACCTGTTCAGGGCCAGGACCAGGGGGAGGTGAGCAAGGTGTGGAAACGAAGAGGGAGCCAAATACCTCAGTAATCAAGAGAAAGACATTTTAAGGCAGTATTTTTAAAAATCAAAATGAATACAAAAAAAAATCCATGATGAACAAAACATCAACATTTTAAATAAAGTTAAGATCCTGTCTTGCAATTGTTTGACTTAAGTCACTTAGTTCTCCCTAATCCCAGTCCTGTGAATCTTACCTTTGTTTAAAATTTTGACGTTTTGTTCATCACGGATTTTTTGGTGTGTGCTAATTTTGAATTTTAAAAAATATTGCATTACAATACATTTCATCATAAAGATGAGCTAATATATGTATTACATGTTATGTTATATTATATGTTATATGTTATAATATATAATATATGATATATGATATATATTAACTATTATAACATATTAAATATTATAATATAATATATAATATAATAATGTTATGTTATATTCTATTATATATATTATATATGTGTTAATATATGTGTTATGAGTAATAACACATCATAAAGATGTGTTAATTTTGAATTTTAAAAAATACTGGATTATAATACATTTCATTCATAAAGATGAAATACATTTCAGCTTTATTACTGAGGTTTTTAGCATCACCTTAAATTTTGCCCTTAGGCTCTGCCCTGGGCATGTGAATTACAACCGGAGGGACTAGGGCTCTTTAGTTTGGACAAGGGACATCTCTGGGGATACGGTCACCACCCATTGGAACTGCATGGGCCCTGAGGGACCAGTGGGGGAAATTCAGGGAGAAGTAGTGAGGCTTCTGCTACTGGAAGGGTGGATCTGAGAATTTGATGGGAGGTTGGTCTAGATAATCTGTAGGAAAGCCTTAAAACTCTCTGATTTCAAGAGGCAGGTGCCTCACATTTTCCTGCTTAACTTCAGTCAGCTTGTAACCTCAGGATAATGTAAGAAATGCTGTCTCTTGCATCAAACACCTCAGAGACAGGGACTGGGTGTCCAGGAATTTTGGAAGTTGCCCCACGCCAGGCCCTGGCTCTGCTCTAATGGCACTATTCCATTCTGGGAGGCCAATAAGTGGGTTGCCTACACTGTGGGGTGAAGTGAACAGCCCCAGGAATACCTACAAAGCATTCCATTCCCAGGCACAGAGTTATGGGGGTGAGGTCAGCCTCAGCACCAGTCCCCAAATAAAAACCATGAAAGTAAAAAAAAATTAAAATGAAAGTGAGTGATCTGGGAGACATTGTTATAAAGTCAGGACACTTCCTCTAACAGACACTGCCAAAAATGGTCTTCCCAAAACGCATTTCTGTGTACCGCTCACATCCGTGCATGGCTCACCCACCTGGTAACATCCATGCTCCTTAGAACAACATTCAAGGTCCTTCTCCGGAATCTTGGACCATTACACCCCTTGGCTTCACAGATCTTGGATGGAATCATTTCTGTCTTTGGTCTCCTAAGTGCTCAGTTCAGTTACGCTGTCTGCTTGCATGGAATGTTTTTTTCTTAGTTTTTGTAATTTTCCTCAAATTTGACATTATTTTGAGATTAGAGTCCAGGCTATCCCTAGACTCAAGTTTCTGCTAATAAACTACAAAGTTGATGCCTTTAAAAATAACACTTACTGAAATAAAATGAGTTCTTTCTGCACATTATTCAGCATCTC
The DNA here is from genome assembly GCA_002007465.1 of Ailurus styani. NCBI lineage: Eukaryota > Metazoa > Chordata > Mammalia > Carnivora > Ailuridae > Ailurus > Ailurus styani. The sequence goes on along the minus strand of LNAC01000240.1, from coordinate 690,283 downwards.
AGAAAACTTCCTATATGCCCATTGATTTTTGCATGAAAATATTTCTTCCAACATTTTCTAGCCAGAGTGTTTTTCCAGCATCCCTCAGGTGCCAGCATGATCTAAAGAGCTGTTTACAAAATGTGTCCTCATGATTTGCCATTTTTTTGAGAAATCAATAAATCATTCTTATAGAGCTGGCTCTGATTGAGATTAACTAATGGAGAAAAAATTATATACAAAATTTTATATAGCTTTGCCATGAAGTTTAATTCCTTTAATGGAACTGGGGTTGGGTGGAGAAAGGAACCATTTGAGCTCAGAGAAGGCAGAAGAGAATTCTGTGCCCTGCTATCTTTGATTCTGGCTGGCGGTTAGGACGAAGAGACAGAACCGTCTTCGCTCACCAGGGCTGCCATCCCCTGATTCTTGGTAACATTTACACTCATAGGTAACAGTGTATTTCTGAAATACTTTCAACTACGCCACATTACCTGGCCCACTCGAAGCTCTCCCGGATAAGCTGGCAGTGTGGTGGTGGGATGGGGGTTGGGGTAGTAACGCCCATGGGAACACGTGGAGCCCTCTGTCCAAGGTCCTGCTCCCAGCAATGGCAGCCCTAAGGGGCCAGGCACCATGCCAGCCACATTGCACAATCTGCCACCAGAGAAGGGTATTTCTACCCCTATTTTATTTCTACAGATGAAGAATCTGTGGCTTGGACAACTCAAGCTCAAGGTCGCACAGCTGGTAAGTGGCCAAACTGGTGTTCAGACCAGTCTGGCTGGTCTACAGCACATGTTTCCCAAAGTGTCCTTGAGAGGGATCTGTCCTCTCCTCTAGGCTGACAGGAGCATCGGTGAGCCTGAGAAAGGACATTCCAGGTCAGAGGTACATGGAGTGAAAGCCTGACAAAGACCGAAACCCCAGGCCTATAGTTGGTGTTACCAAAATCATGACCCCATCACTTACCTGGACGTTGTGTTTTGTGCTTACAGAGCACCCTTACCTCACTTGATTCTCAAGTTCCTTAGAGAGGCATGCAGCAGAGGTCTGGATATCCCCATTTAACAGGCTCAGAGAGGTCCAGTGATTTGCTCAAAGTCACACAGCAAAGGCCAGAACAAGATATGGGCACTTTGTGCCACCATCATCAGGCAGGATGATCAAAAGAGATGGGCCTGGGGGCTGACGTGGGCAGACCATGGCACTGACCTTTCCTGAGATGGTCTTGATCTGCTTGGAGCTCAGGGGCTCGAAGTCTACGCCGATGTAGCCCTCCATGGCAGTGAGCAGATTCTTCCGGAGACAACGGGATGAGTTGGCTTCTGTGTGCACCTGCTCCCACCAGGAAGGCTCATACCAGCCTGGGATGATCCACTGGTATTTGCTCCCATACATGTTCTCCTCATATGCCTGCAACAGATGGGTTGACCATGAAGGTACCAAGAGTTAAACATTGGTTCAAAGGCTTTGTGCCCTAGGAGACATGAGGAGGGGGCTCACGCCTCCTCGTGCCAGAGGGTTTATTAGTTTTCCTATTATTTGCTTTGTTATCTCTCCTCATTATCTCTCAAGAGACTCAAGGTAGTTTATTGGAAACATATACAATAAAATAATAAATACCGAATACAAATTGAAACACGAGGGCCTGACCAAAGCCAGATAAAGACACTACAAGAAAAGAAAGCTATAGACTGGTATCTCTGATAAATATAGTGGCAAAAATTCTCAACAACATATTGGCAAACTGAATTCAAGAACACACTGGAAAGATTATACACTATGACCAACTGGCATTTACCCCTGGGATGCAAGGATGGTTCAACATATACAAATGGATAAATGTAATACATTACATCAGTGGAATTAAAGATAAAAATCCCATGATCATTGGAACAGATGCTCTCTGTGTACTGTGATGAACGTGCACATTTTAAAACAGGAACCTTAAAAGGTCCTGCAGTTCATTCCCGGAAAGCCATGAACACATTGGGAAACAACCTATGCCACACCCCTTTGTGCTCCTTGGCCTACAACAGAGACAGCACAGAGGCCAGGAGGGTGTGGCAGGGAGCCTTCAGGATTGCTTTGGACTCCGGAAAGCTTTTGGCTACCCTCCACATAGGCTCTAGGATGCTAAGCCAGGCTCTGCTCATAGCAGGGTAGGCCAGAGACCCTAATGGCTTCTGTACATTAGAGAAAAGTTACTGTCAAGTCTGAGAGTTGGGGGGAGAGCTCCCCCCATTCCTACATCTGGGGAGGCGACTCTTCTAGAATTCTCTTAACACGTAAGAAGGCCCATCCTAGAGTGTGGAGCATCTCATTGGGATAAATGTGAGTTAAAATGTTTATGCCTTAACGTAAGCTCAGATAGCACCTCCGCACCCTCTGCTCATTGGTTCAGGGAAGCCTCTGGAGACTAAACTGAAATTATTTAATGAAAGAGCCCTTCAACTACTTCAAGGCAGTGATCACAATGCCTTTTCTCTAGACTCCTCTGATGATTTAGGACTTTCACCTCCCCAGTTCTAGATAATATACCTCTCATAATGCAGCCTCAGATCATAGTCATTTTTCCAGCAGCTACATTATAATATTGCCCCATCACAACTGTTATAGAAAAGAGAGCCCTCATACCTCAATTACAGGATAAAATCCCAGTTAAACAAAGGCAAGCCATCTCTTGATCTTCCCTCTAACAAATGGGGCTTGGTCCAAAGAAACTTTCTTTTGAAGACATCTGCCTGGGGGCTAGCTTTTTGAACAAAAGGCTCATCCCAGTGATCCCAGGTCACTGTAGGAATGGCAGAACCTGTGGGACTTTACAACTCTCATCCTTTATTAAAAGGGAGGAACTCAAGTATCTTGAGCCTCTATTATGTGCTTGGCAGTTATACACATTATCTTATTTTATTCTCACAACAACCTGATGAGGTACGTGTTATTATTTTTATCTTATAAATATAGAAACTGAGGCTCAGAGATTGAGGGATTTGCCCAAACACATACAGCTAAGTCAAGGGGACAAGACTCAAAGTCCATTTTTCGAAGGTCCTCTCTTTTCTTAGCAAAATAAATAAAACTTTTTGGAAGCTTTCTCAATCTTAAAAGGTTGAGGCAAGAAGAGAGCCGCACTTATTAGGAATGTTTGTTAAGTAGGAGTCAATAGATACAGAGGACAGGAGGCCTTCCAGTCAGACACAGAGGCATATCTGCACCACTCTCTGAGGACCAAGACCTTGTGATAATTTAGAGACAGCCTCGACCAGGAAGTCAGGAGCCTCCCAGGGATCTGCTGTGACAGCTCTTTGACCTGCCCTTGTCTCATTATGAGCTGTTCCTTGTGAGTGAATTTTCCAGAAAATAGCTGAGTCCATTTGAGTGACAACAGATTTTGTTTAGTATGTTATTCAGTTTTGATGAAGATAAACATTTTCCTACTGACCTTCTGAAACAAACAAAAAAGGAGAGTACAGTCAAGCAGGACCAGATTCTCCGGGTAACTGGCGCACAACTCCTCAGGTCTTGCTTTTCCCACCTATAGGCTGTGGAAAGCAAAGCCTATCTCCCTCCGTTGGTGTAAGAATTAAATGAGATGACACGTGTGCCATGCCTGCGAAACACTACATTCAGGCACATTTTAGCAGTTCCTCTTTCCCTTCCCCTTTCCGTAAAGCACAGTTTTATTCCGAATACCAGTCGCTGTTATGGTCCGTGCACAGTAATGCTGCTGGGTCTGGGTGTCACTTTTGGCTGCCATTGAGTCCCTGTCTTCTCTAAATTTGCTGCTTTTAAACTGCTATGGCTCGGAAAGCAGGGCGCTTGGGTGGTTAAACATATGTGCAGAGCAAAAGTAAATAGGCTTTGAGTGAGGGTCTAAGAGGCTTCCCTGCAAGGTAGATGAAGTGGTTTAAATATACCACCCACCGTCCAAAGCACAGGAGAAGGCGGCTCTGGTCCTCCATTCTGCTATTTCCATATTCAGATGGGCTGAGGTTGTTACAATGGGAGCTGGGAGGAGCTCCTGGAATGCTCTCTGTCTCCTTTGCCGGAGGGGGAGTTTTGCAGGGTGAGGTCTACTCTTCCTGGATCCCCCCTGCTCAGCACAGGGCACCTGAGAAGTGACTGTGCCTGAGTGACTGAACGCATTTCCAGTTTTCTTCGTTTCCTTAGTTTTCATTCTCCCTGCCTCTGGTAGGAATGTGGTCTCAGGAACTGTGGCCACCCGAGGGCCCCACCAGCCACGTGGCGATGCGCAGTCCTGAGCTCACCTTCTTCGGTCTCAGGGACCACTCTGGGTCTTATTTGCTGCTGACAGGTAACCATGGCGTGAATTCCTTTTTAAATCCAGTTTCCTCTTTTTATTATGTTTTCTTTCGCTTCCTCCCCTCCCCAGGCAAGAAGGACCTTTCCCTTTTCCTATTACTGTCGCTCCAATGATGGTAATAAACCCTCACATCAGGAAGGCAGTTCACAACTGGGATGATGGTCTCCTTCTGTGGCTTTATTTAAGCTTCTTGCCAACCTTGTGAGACCAGTGGGGCAAGGACCATTGCTTCCATTTTAGGGGTGAGGCAGCTGGAGACCAGAGGTGTAAGGTGTCCTGCCTGAGCTCACACAGTTCGCTTCCACGTTAGAGGTGAGGCAGGTAGAGACCAGAGGTGTAAGGTGTCCTGCTTGAGCTCACACAGTTCGCTTCCATTTTAGAGGTGAGGCAGGTAGAGACCAGAGGTGTAAGGTGTCCTGCCTGAGGTCACACAGTTCGCTTCCACGTTAGAGGTGAGGCAGGTAGAGACCAGAGGTGTAAGGTGTCCTGCCTGAGGTCACACAGCTGGTGGAGCTAAAACCAGAACCCAGTCCAGGGTGCTTGAGAATTTAGAATAGACCCCCGAGTGGGGAGGAGAAGACAAAAATGACAGAGACATGCTCATTCTGTGCTGAAGCCTAAATGAACATTTTGCCACAGGGCTATAAATAGGCCTTGCATTTGCTGGAGTCTGCTCTTCCATGGGGTGGCGGTTCCAGTCTGAAGAACACAGCAACACGCTGCAAAGTTTGCCCCATGGCGGGTGGATGGCGAAGATACGGCTGCTTCCGCCGCATCTGCACTCTGACCTCGACGTGGGGAGGAAGGCTCTTTCACAGGGGTCTCTGCCCTGAGCAGCCCCTCCCTCTGTCACGCGCCAGTCCTGATCCCGTAGGAAGACAAGGAGCAGACTGCCCTCAGGATCTTCCAGACCTGCCGGAAGAATTCCTTCCTAACCAGGTAAGATGCCAAGCCCCGGAGGGCAGATTGCTTCTGAGGGTCTGACACTTGGAATAAACACCCGCCCCCACCCCCCAAAAAAACCTGCAAGGAATTTCTCAACAACCAAAGCCACCCGCAGACTCAAAGAGGAAGCCCATTGCAAAACGCCCACCGTCCAACAAGAGGAAAGTAGGCTGAGAAGATGGATGGTGTCCCACGCCATGTGGAAGGCAGGCAGCCTGGGGCTTTGGGTCGAGAGGAAGACAGCCACACCGTCTGTTCTGAAGCAGAAACCATGGCTGGAAATGCCACTCAGCAAATAATCCCAGTGCATGGCACAGAGGGAAATCACAGCCGCGCCTCCACTGGGGTTCGGCTCAGGGTAGAACAAGAGGTCTGTCTCCAGCTCTTGGAAAAGGGAGATGGCCAGCGACCAGGGTGGTGTCTTCATGGTTCATGTTTATTAAATTATTTCTCCTGGAGTTATGACCCACCATGTGCCAGCTGCTTGNGGGGGGGGGGGGGGGGGGGGTGAGGGATAAAATCCAGTTTATGGGATTCAGTGGCAGTGGTCCATTCCATTCTCCCCCACCTGGGACTTGACATAAACAAATAAAAAAAGACTGTGGACATTTACTGAGGGCTCGCTATCCATCAGGAACCATGCAGTGTTTCTGCTCATTCAATCTCCACAACCATCCTGGGAGACTGGTGCTAGTATCATCCCCATTTTACAGATGAGAAAACTGAGGCTCTGGAAGGGTCAATAAGAAGCCCACACTCAGCAACTAAGCAGCAGACTAGCTCCTGAGCTCCCAGCTCCGTCCAGGGTCCCCAGTACATTGAGAGATGATCAGGCAGTTCTCTGAGTTCTTGAGCCTTGGGGATAAAACAGTACCGTGTGACTGTGGCTTCCGGTCACTGTTCTGTCCTCACTCTTGGTCCGCTTTGAGTTCCTTCATCTCTCCTGAAATGGTAGCAGAGGCTGAGAAGGATACCCCAGGCAGTGTCTCTCCAGCGGACAGCACAGGGACCACCTTCCCTGGGTGTGGACATGGAGCCAGAGGTCCCCTTGGCGCCTGGGACTGATGCTTACCTTGGTGACCCATGGCAAACCTGAAGTCAGCCAAGACCCCAAAGTCTCTTCTGTTCTAAATGCACAGTCCTCCTCAGATATGCCTCTACCACCTTGGACATGGGTAGCCTGATTTGTTCTAATGTAACCTTCTAGTAGGCCTATGAGATTTAACCTTCTTAGATTGAATCAAACATTCCAGCCTCTTAGGGTTCTTTGCAACCTTGGATCTGTTTCCAATATACTTCACAACTTCCCCAATTCCTACAAGTCTGCTTTTTATAATCTCATCCACGTCACTGACAAAAGGTCAAAGAGAAAGAGAACAGAGGCCTATGGCCCACCACTAGAGACGACATCTAGAATAAGCTCACTCTAAGGGGAAGCGCTTACTGGGGAGACGGTGACTCCCGTGACTGGCCTCTCATTCTCCTGACTTTTCTCCCAACCTGGGGCCAGGGAGAGGGAGCCAGCGCATCAGAATGGAAAGACTAGGTTCCTGTGTTAGAACTGTTACAAGTACTTCAGTAGAACATCACGTGGAAGGAAGATGGTGGGGTTGGGAATCAGGCGAAGGGGCTGGAGCCTTGGCTCGGCCACAGGCTGGGCCTCTATTTCCTTATCTGTAAAGCGGGATAATGATAGTTGTTTCATACAGTTTATTGACAAGAGGAAATGGGGTAAGGGGTAAAAAGGTGACTTTGCCCCTATCACCAGACAACTGTAAAGAGCTCAGGGCTAGAAAGGAACAATGGAGAGAGCGTTCTAAAGTTGAGATGTGGAGCCCTGCTCCAGGGCCCGGAGGGGGTCCGAGGCACCCCAGCCTTGTCCCTCCCTCTCTGCCGTGTGCACGACAAGCCTCCGTCAAACACGGCTCAGTAGACGGGCAGAGCATTAGCCGACAGGGCTCGGACAGGGCGCTGGAGGGAAGGTTTGGTCCGCTGAAGTCCCTAGTTCTTCCGGCGACTGCACTGTTCCGAGCCCTGGGGGTTTAGCTCCCTGCTAAGAGGAAAGAGCAGTGACGGTAACACTTCTGCTTCTAACAACCCAGACTCCGGTCCTATGTCCCGCTCAGACCAGGCAGCGAGAATGAGTCTGAGAAACAGTTTCGTGAGACTCCCCCAAAGACACAGTGACACGACCAGAGTTTTACTTACACAACAGAACACTTTTGCTGCCATATTCTGGTCAAACTGGCCGAGGATGATCCTCACGTCATTGCCCTGTGGACAGAAGGACACGTACGTGAAGGAGAGTGGATGCCAGTCACACTCGAGGGCTTGGGGCCACGGCAGAGAACATTCGTGCGCCCCCCAGCTGCCCAGCCAAGAGTTCTGCCCTCTCCCCTCAGCCCTGCCTGGATGCTCCGGCCCTCTCTGGGGCCACTTCCCCTCAGCTCCTGCTGCCCTCCCGGTCTCAGGGGCATGCCCGGGACAAATCTGCACAGGCTGGAGGCTGTAGAAAGCTGGCGGCTCTCAGTGGTCCCGGCAGCATCCCTGGTTCCTTCAACAAGGGCTGGCCAACCCTACAGGGCCCTGAGACAGCGTCTCATCTTCTTCCTCACTTGACACACAGGGAAACTGAGGCCAGAGGAGAGAAAGGAGCTTCCAAGGTCCCCGGGGGAGTTGGTGACGGCAATAAGATTGCACCACCCCACCCTCCCTCCAGGATTCTAGACTTTTCTATACCTTCCACAAAGCTTCCCAATTAAGAACTTTCAGAGTCTCTGAGTTCTGAGCTCTGTTCAAATCTCAGCTCTACCCACAAGTCTCAGGGCACCTCAAGCCGCCCCTTTATCCATCTTAGCCTCAATTTCCTCACTTGTCCAATGCGGAAAATGGCAGAACTTACCTTCCGGGAGGACTAAACGAGAGGATCCGCATAAACTACTTCACACAGTTCCTGGCACAAGGCGGGTGCCCAGTGAGTGCTATGGCTAGCATCCGGGTTTTATAACCTCTTCCCAACCCATTTTTAACTCCAAGAAAAACTTCTCTTTGAAAACTCTATAAATAGGACTGCACTTCTTATCTCGATGTGTGCCTTGCACAGCAGCTCCTCTGACTCATTTATTCATTCAACAAACACTTACTGGGTGTTTGCCTGAGGCTCCCCCCTGGGTCAGGCAGGGGGTCCTTGGTGGCTCTCTGGGGGACAGGGATCCAGGCGGGAGCCTGCCCCATAGAGAACGGTCTACAGGGGGATGCGCCAGGAAGCCTGGCAGAGACCAGCGGGGCCCTGACCCATAGAGCTGCTCCCCACCCCAGTCACTTCCTGCCCTCCGCCCTAAGGCTCGGGCCCGCAGGCAGTACCACCTTCTTGCCATCCCTCCCTGTCCTCTCCAGCAGGCCTCAAGGCCCTCTGATGCATAAAGAAGAGAAACATGCCTTTAAAGATCAGTTTTTAGCATCTTTCAAAATTGGAAAGTGCTGACTGGGAGGCCATTTTACTCATCATGTACTTTAGCAAAATAAAAAAGGCTTGGATTCTAAAATCATCCTTCGTTTGCAAGCAAGAATGGAAAGAAGAGAGGGAAAAAAACCCCTTGCTCTGAAAGGACTTTAAAAGATCGTTAACAGAGCAGTTGAAGGAAGGCAAGCCTTTGTCATCGCCACGTCTGCAAGGCTATAAAAAGTTCTAAGCTGCTTCCGTTCTGTGGACAATGCTCTCAGGCACACTCCAGGGTTTTTTCTGCTTGTTTGTTGAAATCTTTGAGCCTTCTTTGCTGCTAAGAGTATTCAGTCAGCCGGCCAGCCGGCAAACATTTACTGAGCATCAACTTTGTGGCACGCTCTGTGTTGCTAAACATGGTATGGTAGAAGGAGCTTCTTGGGTTTTAGAGTTAGGGAGACCTTAGTTCAAATCCCAGCTCTACCACTGACCAGCTGTGTGACCCTGAGTCTTAAACCCCGGAAGTCTCAATGTTCTCATCACTGAAAGGGGGATAATCCAACCTACCTTGGCGGATGGGGGTTGGGGGAGGGCTGTAGGATTCATGCTAATGAAACCGAGCCATTGGCTTCCATGATGCTTCCTCCTGGCTTTTTCCTACCTCCTGGTCCCTCCTGCTCAGACTCTGAGTCAGCTCATCACCTTTCTGCCCATCCCTAAATGCTGGTGTTCTACACAGTTCTGCCCTTAGCTCTGTGTCCTCATCACTCTCCTGGGCAGCCTCATTCAAGACGCTGGCCACAACCGCCTTGGTGTGCTACGGAAGCCCGATCACTCTCCCCACCCCCAACTTCTCTGTCTCCTGGACTCCTCCACTGGGATTCTCCCACGTACCCCAAGCTCAGCACATCCCAAGCTGAACTCCTCATCTTTGCCAATGAGCCCTTTCCCCCTCCTGTGTTGTCCATCTCTGAGAAGGGTGTCACCAACCTCCCACTCACCCAGGTTCACTCACCTCCCTCCAAGCCCTAGCCAGGACCCACCTGCTGGTTCTGCCTGTCCGCCAGTGCCAAATCACCCCCATCCCTGCAGCCTCCCCACGCTGGCTGCAGCCACCATCATTCCCTCCTTGATGAACTACAACTGCCCCCGGCTGGATCCCCACCCTTTCCGGCTCCATCCACCCTGGTCTCCCTGGAGTGGATGAAAGAATCATTCCAAGATTCAAATGTGGTTGTGTACAATCTTTCCATGGCCCCCTGAGCTTTCCAGGTCAACGGAGCTTGTGAGGAGGACATCCGAGATGCTTTCCCAGCCGACCCCTGCTCAGTCCTAGCCAGTCTTGCAGGGCCTGAGAATGAGCTACCTGCAGTTCTCCAAGACAGGTCTGCCATTCATGCCCTCCTTCACTAGCTCATCCCCCCGCCTGCTCCCCTCTTGCTTTCTGCAAGCTGGTCCATCTTGAATGTCCTTCCCTCTCACCTCACCCCTCTGCCTGGAGAGCTGCCACTCACCCTTCAGGCTTTAGCTCAGGAACCCCTACTCTGAGAAGCCATCTGTGTCCTCTTAGGTGCTCCTTTGCTCTTCTGTGGGCCCAGAGCACTCTGTGCCTCCCTCTATGACGGCACAAGTCCACTTGCTTGCCTGTCATTCTCCACTGGACTTGCCTCATCTCTGGGTCCTCAGGTGAGGGGGAGAGGGCATGAAATTTATATCAACCATGGGCACTGAATGCACGATTAAGGGAGCGAATGCTCTCTGATGTACCAAGCGCAGCACCTGACCTGCATTCTTTATTCAGTAACCGGTAGCTATGATCACCACGGCACCGATACCCTGCCAGCCTAGGGCCTCGGCACTCATCGGCTTCACCACGTCTGTTTCCTAAATGCACTGAGGAGCCCACGTCTTCATGGCTGACCACCTGCAGACAGATAAATAACCGGCTCGACCACTTGTGGACCATTTGGTGTCTCTGTTGCCATGACAACCAAGTTGCATGGACCATTTGGTGCTGTGCTCCCAGACTATTAGAATTGGATGGAACCCAAGGGATCATTGATCTAGTGAACCCCTTCCTGGAGAGGGAAAAGGCTTCCCCCAAGACTGTCCAGCAGCCCAGAACCAGTGCTCTCAGCTTGGTGGCCCTCTGACCATCAGAGGACCCTGGAGAAAGATCCTGGCCAGAGCCAGGTTATGCCTGCAGCAGCGAGCACCTCATACCCGCTCTGATTCTAGTCAGTGAAAGGCAGCAGGATGCCGCAGTGTCGGGAGGGAAGAGCCAGCCCCCAGTGTGGCCTGGAACCCTGGCATGGGGCGTGGACAAAGGGAGATGGACCTGGCCTGGGATCCTTAGCAGGAGCCTTGGGAGCAGTAGAAAGAGATGGAAGGGCTTCTCAAAACGGGATGTGTCCTGCTGGAGCATGAGTTTTCCCGTGAGTATGAAAAGCATGGATACACCTCGCTCTTCTTTCCAGAGTAGCAATTTATCAGAAGATTCGGGGGTGAGGGGAAGGTTTTGGATTTGGGGAGGGTTTTTTTTCTTTTTAAATAAAAATTATTTGTTATGAGTGAAAGAGAGGGAGAGAGAGAGCATGAAGGAGGGAGGGGCAGAGGGAGAGGGAATCTTTTTTTTTTTTTAGATTTATTTATTTATAGGCAGTAACCTCTTCGACATTAGCCACAGCAACTTCTTTCAAGACATGTCTCCAAAGGCAAGGGAAACAAAAGTGAAAATGAACTTTTGGGACTTCATCAAGATAAAAAGCTTCTGCACAGCAAAGGAAACAGTCAACAAAATAAAGAGCAACCCACAGAGTGAAGAGGATATTTGCAAATGACACTATAGACAAAGGGCTGGTATCCAAGATCTATAAAGAACTTCTCAGACTCAACACCCAAAAAACAACTAATCAAGCCACAAAATGGGCAGAAGACATGAACAGACACTTCTCCAAAGAAGACATACAAATGGCTAGAAGATACATGAAAAAATGTTCAACATCATTAGCCATCGGGGAAGTTCAAACTCAAAACCACAATGAGATACCACCTTACACCAGTTAGAATGGTAAAAATTGACAAGGCAAGAAACAACAAACATTGGTGAGGATGTGGAGAAAGGGGAACCCTCCTACACTGTTGGTGGGAATGTAAGCTGGTGGAGGCACTTGGAAAACAGTATGGAGGTTCCTCAAAGAGTTAAACATAGAGCTACCCAATGACCCAGCAATTGCACTACTGGTTATTTACCCCAAAGATACAGATGTAGTGAAAAGAAGGGCCATATGCACCCCAGTGTTCACAGCAGCAATGTCCACAATAGCCAAACTGTGGAAGGAGCTGAGATGCCCTTCAACAGATGAATGGATAAAGAAGATGTGGTCCATTTATACAATGGAATATTACTCAGCCATAAGAAAGGATGAATACCCAACATTTGCATCAACATGGATGGACCTGGAGGAGAGTATGCTAAGTGAAGTAAGTCAGGCAGAGAAAGACAATTATCATATGGTTTCACTTATTTGTGGAACGTAAGGCATAACATGGAGGACATTAAGAAAAGGAAGAGAAAAATGAAAGGCAGGGAAATCAGAGGGGGAGATGAACCATGAGAGACTATGGACTCCAGGAAACAAACTGAGGATTTTAGAAGGGAGGGGGTGGGGGAATGGGTGAGCCTGGTGGTGGGTATTAAGCAGGGCACAGATTGCATGGAGCACTGGGTGTTATACACAAACAATGAATCATGGAACACTACATCAAAAACTCATGATATACTGTATGGTGACTAATATAATTAAAAAATTATAAAAAGAAAATTTATTTATTTATTTCCAAGAGAGAAAGAAAGAGAGAGAGCAAGCAGGGGGAGAGAGAATTTCAAGCAGACTTCATGCTGAGCACAGAGCCAGACTCAGGGCTCAATCTCACAACCCTGAGGTCATGACCTGAGCTGGAACCAAGAGTCAGATGTTCAACCATCTGAGCCTCCCAGTGCCCCTGGATTTCCGGAATCTTTAAAAGTTTTTAACACATGCGTGCTCTCACAAAAGTTCCAGAATCACACTGTTCAGTGTTACATAACTTATATCTTTTCCTGAAAATCTGTAAAGTGGAAAGAGAAATGTTGTCTTGGCAGTGGTTCCTGCTTCTGGCCACACCTCCCATCTCCCTGCCAGGGGTTTGAGCACATTCTCCTTTGCAGTGGAAAGGACTCTGGGGCAGTGTGGGGAGTATCGGGGGTAGGAGAGGAGAGCCCTGAATGTCTCAGAGGCTGAGAGCGACAGAACAGAGTCGTGACCGTACAGAGAACCCGGAATGTGGCAGAAGGCAGGGTCTGAAAATCCTGTGCCCTTCTGCAGACTCTTGATTCTGCAGGGGGCCACCTGGAGTGAAAGGTGACCTGAGGTGGGACAAAAAACACCTTGTACTCACATGGCTAGATCTTAGGTGTAGACACACAAGAGGCCTCGCCTACAGGGAAGGGGCAAACATGGGAGGAAAGAGCGATGGGATGGGAGGTCCAACCCTGGGTGGGTTTCCTTTCCTCCTTCCTGGTCTTCTCATCTCTTGTCTAGAGTCTCTTGGTCTCTGGGACACTTAAAGTCGGCTAAGATGACGCACACACAAAAGTGACACTTCAGAAGGATAACCCAATTCAGATTTTTGTGTATAACTCCCAGTTTGCAAGGGATCTTGGCAAATAAAAAGCAAGGACAATTCCTGAGCGCTTTCTAGCTGTGGTACTGAGGAGTCCATCAGCCCCTCTCAAGGCGAGAGGGGTAATTAGTATGTCCACCTGGGAAAGTTTCACGAGTGAACTGAGCCCCAAAGAATGAAGGAAGTTCTGCAAGTGCAGCGGACACCGTTGGCCTTGCTGGATCCCCCACTCAGGATGGCTGCTTCCATTCCCGGGAGGTGAGGGTGGACGGCTTCCAGCTCGCTCCCCTCTCTAGAGAGCTGCCCCCAGCTAAGGGACTTCCGGACCCAAAAGGCCACGCTGTGCCCCACATTTTGCCGCACCCAGTCACCGACTCCCTAGAAAGCGGGGCCAGCTCTGCGGCGTAGGCTTTGCTCCAGGCAACACCGTGCAGCAGGGCTAGATTGGCCTCCTACCAGGACCGCATTCTGGCCCAGCTCCCCTCTTGCCTTATCCAGCCCCCCCCTCTCTTCTCCGGAGCGTGCTCTCAATAAATCACGTCCACCAGACCCTCGGGCTCTGTTTCTAGGGAGTTCAACCTCAGACACCAGGTCTCGCAGGCAGGAAGTGGCGGTGCTGGCCCCAGAGCCCTCACCCCTACCTATTGCCTCCCGGGCTGAGAAAACATCCAGGTTGCGGCAAGAGCTCACGGAGAAAAGCCAGGTGGCCTTGGTCGTGGAAGCGCTGCAGCACAGATGTGGCCCTGAGACACGGGGATAGCTGGAGGACAGCGGAAAGGGCAGGCGAGCCGAGCCCACCCCGTCCCGCCTTCCCTGTGGCAGGAGCGCAGGGTCGGGCTGGAAGGGAACGTCAACCGCACACGGACCTCTGTGTTACTCGGCCTCGCCGGCCACCCGTGCATCCGTCTTGGTCCACATGCCATCGCTTCCTGTTTTCCCCGGTGCCCAGCCCCGCAGACCCACTGGGCTGCTGGAAAATCAGAGAAAACCGTGCGCGATGCTGTAGGAAGGGATAAGGGGCTACGAGCCCCAGGGCAGCCCAAGGTTTTAAAGGCTGGCCCATGATGGGGCTCGGGGTGGCCTGACCTGGGCCAGTGGGCACTGGGGAAGGGGTCTGGAGCCCGGCCCACTCCTGCCCCCTGACTCTGGCTGTGCGACCGGGGGCAGGCCCAGCACAGTTAGCCTAGAGGCTTCCCCAAGTCCCTCCTGGCCCCGACACCCCGTTCCATACCCAGAATGAGCACTTCCTTCAGTTAGAGTGAGTTTTTCTTAGACATTTTTTTCCCCTTACCAGAAATACACCTAACGGCAGAGAAGCAGGAGACATGTATTCTTTTGTTGCTGTTGTTACAGTAATCTTTTCATTCTGATTAGCCCTCCCATTTACTCTTCATTTTTACCTATCTGTCTGCCTGTCTGTTTATTGGAGCGTAGTTGACATAAAACGCTATGTTAGTTTAAGATGTACAAAATAGTGATTGGACAAGTCCATACCATAAGGAGACATATATTCTTTAACTTATTTTTTATATATTTTTAAGATTTATTTATTTGTCAGAGAGAGAACGAGAGAGCATGAGCAGGGGGAGCAGCAGGCAGAGGGAGAACCAGGCCTCCCGCTGAGCAGGGAGCCCGTCGCAGGGCTCGATCCCAGGACCCCGGGATCATGACCTGAGGTGAAGGCAGACACTTAACCGACTGAGCCACCCAGGCGCCCCAAGAAGAGATATATTCTTAAAGAGGGAAGTAAAGAAGGAATAGTCCAGAGCAGCCCACTGGGAAAGCTGGCTACTTCTGTAAAGCTTATTATTTTATCTTGAAAACTCACGTATATTTAGCATTCCAATAGCATTATCTATGTTTATCTTAAGATAAAAATAATACCTTTCTTCCCATGTTTCTGAGCCAAACGGGCCCGCTGGGAAGATGTTACCGTGTTTATTCTGTAGCTTGGCATCCCCCTGGGGTGCCTGTGTGAACCATAGTTTCCAGCAGTCAAGCAGCCTCCTGGAGCAAAGGGGGCAGCAGTCCACCTGAAGGCCTATTTTTGTGGCCTTCCTATGAGAGGCAGACTAATGTTCCCCCACCCCCAACTGTCCTCTTTCCTAATCTCCAGACCCTGGGAATATGCTCCGTGACGTGGCCAGGTGGAATGAACGCCGCAGATGGAATTAAGGTAGCTCATCGGCTGATTTATAAATTAGGGAGATTTTCCTAGGATCCGAATCCTGAATGATGGGTTGGGGGGCTGCTTCAGGGAAGGTAGACAAAGCAAATAAAATGAACAGAGCATCCGAAGGCTGGCACTCTTCCCCACAGGGCCCAGGGCTTCAGAGTAGGCACCCTGGAAACAGCCAGGGGCAGCCTCGGCCCCCCTTCCCCGCCCAGTCTGGCAATGCCCCTGTGTTTGGAACAGGCCTGGAACAAGCTTAAAGACCTTGGGTCTTCAGCACGCAGAGATGGTTTTATTTCTTGACTTCCTTTGGGTGAACTTTGGTACATATCTGCTAAAGCAGCCTGATGAATTTCATGATTTGGTTCCTCTGTGCTCTTGCTTATTTTCGCCTGGGTGATCTGTCCAAGACTTGAGAGTGTTACGGCCCCCAGTGCTATTGTGTTTCTGTCAATTCTCCTTTGTATTTTAACAGGCCTTTCTTTATATATTTCAATGCGATGTAATTTACAGCAATAATGGTCCATGAGGGTGTTATTCTCATGGTGAATGGTCCCCCTGTCTATAGAGAATGACTCTCCTTTATCACAGCCAGTGCCTTGGGTACCCTGAATTCCCTTTGGTCTCATATGAACACTGGGGTTCTTGCTTGGTTTGGCTTGCTTGATCCACCTGTGCCCAACCTTTGACCTTTGACCTTTCTGGGTCACTTCCCCTGTTTTCAATAGCTGTAGTCAGTTCTTCAAAAACCTAATTCTCAAAGCCTTTGCCTTTTAATAGGGAGGTCGACCCGTTTGAATTCACGGTCAGAATGGCTCTATTTGGTCTACAATTATATGTTATGCTTTCTGGTTTTCAATACATGGACTAGATTTTTCCTCACTTCTACCTTCTCTGCCAAAAGCTTTGGGTTCTGTTTGCATGATGGTATATTTACCATCAAGTTATTCAAAGCCTTCTTTAGCTTGTAGGTTTATTTAGGAAACTCATGAGCAAGGTGGGCTCTGCTGAGTCCCTCTTTTACTTAAGACCAGGAGGTTACAACCCATATGTTTTATTCACGTACTCTTTTGGGCTCTGTGAATGGAATTTGGGTTTTTCTAATGGAATTTGGATTTTTCTATCTCAGTTATTAAAGCATCTATTTTTGCACCCTATGTATATTTGCTTACAAAACGAATTTCTGCATCTGTGTATAGTTTTGTAACAATGATTTAGACTGAGCTCTCTGTCCACGGGTGTCAGCGGCCCCTGCTCAGCCATCACCACCACAACCTGCTCTGAAGTTTGCCATTGTTCTCAGCTGGCTGAGCTGACCTCGGACTTCAAGGATGAACTCCGAGTAGGGCACCTGACTAGCTAGCACGGCTTGAGCCGCGGACATGGGAGGATGGCTCCCAGCAGCTCCATTGTCTCTGGGACTGAGTGCTGCAAACGAGTGGAGGTGGCCTGGTTTTTGCACCTTTGTGGGAAATTTGCTTTCTTCTGGCCTAGATACTTATAGATTTTTCCCTTTATGTTTGTACTTCAAAGATTTTGCCAAAATGCGTCTTGGTATGACTCTCTTTTCACCAATTCTGCTAGAATGTGGAAAGGGGGGCGCCTGGGTGGCTCAGTGGGTTGAAGCCTCTGCTTTCGGCTCAGGTCATGATCTCGGGGTCCTGGGATCGAGGCCCGCATCCGGCTCCCTGCTTGGCGGGGAGCCTGCTTCCTCCTCTCTCCTCTCTCTCTGCCTGCCTCTCTGCCTACTTGTGATCTCTCTCTCGCTCTGTGTCAAATAAATACATAAAAAAAAAAAAGAATGTGGAAAGGGCAGCTGGACTGTGCACTAACGGGGTGCACATTTCCTTTATGAAACTGTTGATCCTGTAGTTCAAAAATGGTTGACGGTGAGCAATTCTGTCAGTCCAATCTAGCAGCACTCTCTTGAGCCCACTTAAGTGTTTCCTTTTTTAAAAATAAACTTATTTGAGATTAGTTTTAGATTTACAGAAAAATGACAAAGATAAAAAGTTCCTCTATGTTCCTCACCTAGCTTCCCCTATTATTAGTATTTTATGTCAGTGTGGTACATTTGTTACAATTAATGAATCAATATTGATTATTATTAGCTAAAGCCCATACTTCATTCAGATTTCCTTAATTTTTTTTTTTTCTCTAATGTCCTTGCTCTACTTCTGGGTTGCATCCAGAGTACCACATTATATTTTGTTGTCATGTCTCCATGGGCTCCCTTTGGCCCAGACGTTCCTTACTTTTGAAGACCTAGACAGTTTTGAGGAGCATCTGGAAAACGGCCTTGAACTAGAATTTGCCTGACATTTTCCTCGTGCTTAGGCTTGGGGCGTGGATTTTGGGGAGGAAGACCGCAGAGGGAAACTGGCTTTCCCCTCCCCTCATATCAAGGGTGCATCCTATCAATGCGATTCATCACTGTTGACGTTGAGCTTGGTCTCCTGGCTGAGGTCATGTTTGTCTGATTTCTCCACCATCAGGTTGCTCTTCTTCCCCCTTTCCATAGTGTACTCTTGGGAAGGAAGTCCCTTAAGAAGGGGGTCCTTCTGCTCCACCTCCGTGAGTTTAAAACATCTATACAAATTATTTGGAATTCTTCTGTATAGGAGATTTGTCTGTTCTTTCCCATTTATTAATTCACAGTATAGACACATGGATATTTATTTTTATACTTTAGGTTATAATCCAATACTACTTTATCTTGTTGCTGACCTTGTCCCATCTTTGGCTCCTGGGAGCTCTTTCAGTTGGCTCCAACACCCTCCCATCGGTGTGTGTTGCTGTTGTTTTGAGCCCGTCCTTACTCTTCTGGCACCAGAAGATGCTTCAGGATCAGTCTTGCAGATTTCCTGCCCCAGTCCTAGAATCAGCCATCTCTCCAAAGAGTCCTGGATCCTTTTTAGGGAGAACAGTATTAGAAACCAAGATCTGGGTGCAAGGTGTGTGTGTTGCTACTGTGGTGACTATTTTGTTTTAATTTTGGTTCTGTTTCCTCTGTCCTCATTTTCCCTTTGGATCTCCCTTCTCCAGTGTCCCTAACTGTTACCTCGTTCCTCATCCGATTGAGCACTTTTACCATATCCTCTGAATTCTGGGAAATATCTCAAGTTTGTCCTTCACACTATTGATTTTTATTTTTCTTGGCATCGACTCTGCTCTCTAATACCTCCAATGCAGATTTTAATTCTGCTCTTTGGTACTTAATTTTCTTCCTTGTCCTCTGTACCTCCTTCTCTATCCTATCCCACAGTAAACCAGAGATCTGCTTTTTCTCTGAGCTTTCCAGAAGTTACTTTATTCCTGAGTATTCGGTCCTTGTGTTCTCCATTGGCTTTGTCTGCCCAGACTTGGTATTTTATTTACACACACTCACATTAATTTGATTCTGGGTGATGGGGAACAACACAGTGAGCACAGCAGACCCAAACTGCTGTCTCCTAGAGCTTATGTTCCGTGGGGAGGAGACAGATGATGAAACGACTAGACAAAATGGACAGTGGGTCAGATGTCGTGAAGGGTTGAATGGTGTCTTCCAGAGATATGGTGAACCTCCCATACCTCAGAATGTGATCTTATTTGAAAACAAAGTCACTACAGATATAATTAGTGAAGATGAGGTCATACTGGAGTAGGGTAGACTTGTAATCCAACACGACTAGTGTCCTAATAAGAAGACAATGTGAAGAGAAAGGGGAGAATGACCTATGAAGTAGGAATTGGAGTAACACGGATTGTTGGCAACAGCAGAAGCAAAGAGAAGGGCACAGGAGAGCCCCAGAGCCCTCCAGAGACCATGGCCTTGCCGACACCTTGACCTTGGACTTCCAGCCTCCAGAATGTGAGAGAATACATTTCTATTGCTTGCAGTCACATAGTGTGTGGTACTATGTAACAGCAGCCCTTGGAAATGAATATAGACATCCATCAGTGAAATGGACAAAATCAGCAGAAAGTGGGCAAGGATTTAATTTTCTTTCTTCCCTTTTTTAAAAAAGATTTCCCTTATTTATTTGACAGAGAGAGACAGTGAGCAAGAGAGAGAGAGCACAAGCAGGGGAAGCAGCAGAGGGAGAGCGAGAAGCAGGCTCCCTGCTCGGCAACTTGCGGTTCGATCCCAGGACCCTGAGATCATGACCTGAGCTGAAGTCAGATGCTTAACCGACTGAGCCACCCAGGGGTCCCAGCGATTTAACTTTTAAATGGAGCATTCGGGGAAGGCCTCTGGAAAAAAGTGAACAACTGAGCAAGGAGGAGAAGAAGGCTGGAGAAGGTGCTGGGCGGGTGTCTGGGGGAAGAGTGCTTCCCCCACAAGGACTCCTTTGCCAACAGACAGACTGGGCTCTGCTCCCCCAGCTTGTGTGGTGCGGGAATCCTTTCTGGGCCCCTGCAGCTGTGTGGGGTGGTGGAGAGACCTGAGCTGCCCTGTCACCCAGATCCAGGCTTGAATCCAGCCACCACTTTTCAGCTGCGCGACTCAGGGTGATCCTTAACCTCCTTGAGCCTCCCGTTCCCCACCTGTGACACAGGGATGCAAAAACAGCCTCAGTCCGAGGACTCTGGGGAGGACTGAATGAGCCAGTGAAGGTCAAGGCTCTGGGTCAGGGCACCAGACAAGGCAGGCTGCTATTTCCACCATCTGTCGTGTCACTCCCACTCCTGTTGGAGCTAGTTGGTTGAAGAACGGAATACCCAGGTCCATCCCTAATTTCTCGCAGGCTTTCAACTTCTGCTTCACACACAAAGGCTCTTTAAGCTTGAAAGCTCACACAACTCCATGGGGCTTCTGAGGCACAGGAAGAAGCTATTTCAAGTGCCCACCCTGGGGAGACGCTGCCCTGTGTGGCAGGAGGACGTCGGCACAGCATCGGGCTCCTCTCTCCACCCCTGCCCCCCGCCAGCTGTTCCCTGCAGAGTAGGCGCTCCACGGCTCCGGGTGCCCCAGACCCCGCGGCCTGCCTGGATGCTCGGGCCACGCAGCCTGTGGGGAAGCAGCGTGGGCACATCCGGCCCCAGCTACCTGGGCTGCTAGCAGGCCCTCCCTAGGCACGGTTTCCTTCTCTGCATGGGCTCTCAGCCCTGAAATGTCACGCACAAGCATGGTGTCTGCTCCCGAGATCAGGGGACAAACCGCTGGTGCTCTGCTTCCCCTGTTCCCTGGCTCTGGGCCTCAGTCTTCCCGTCTGTGTGAACTGAGGGCTGTGGAAGACAAGAACTCTAAACGGCCCCCTGCTCTGACTAGTGTAATCGGGAACCTGCCTGAGATGGAAGGGGCCATATCAACGCTTGGCATCTGGGGTCTCCAGGCCAACGACTCTAAATGTGGGCAGGAGGGAATGAAAGAGAGGCAGAGAGGAAGGGGACCGCTCTAACTATGTCTGCTCCTGTGTCAAAACCCCTGGCACCTCCCACTGCCCCCTGGATAAAAGACCAATTTAGTTCAGCATTCACGGCTTGTGGAACCTGGCTCCAAATTCTTTTTTCAGCCCCGACACTCCAGCCTCTGTGGAATCCCTGCTGGTCCCTGGTGCGTGGTGAGCACAGTTGCTCTGCTTCCTTACTTTCAGTCCTCCTTCCCTGCTGGGCACCTGCAGGCCCATCCTGCTCACCCTCCCTGGCCAGGTGCAGATGCTCCACTGGAGCCTTGTGTGAACCCTCTCCCCAGGGGGGTGAGTCACTTCCTCCCTTTGTTCCCGGGCCCCTCTGTTCCTGATCCCCAGAGAGGTAAGCGGCTTCCTCACCAGCTGTGAGCAAGCTGATGGCCTCTGTGAGCCCAGGAGGGGTTCTGGCACAAACCAGGAGGCTGAGAGTCTGTGGGGTGAGCAGACAAAGGGCAGACAGA
The DNA here is from genome assembly GCA_002007465.1 of Ailurus styani. Lineage (NCBI taxonomy): Eukaryota > Metazoa > Chordata > Mammalia > Carnivora > Ailuridae > Ailurus > Ailurus styani. Next base: position 668,895 of record LNAC01000240.1, on the reverse strand, counting down.
GACCACTCGCAGCTGGGCAAACTTCTAGATGGCCCTTTCCGTTCCTGGAGTCAGGGTCATGAGAGGGGTCAGGAGCCTAGGTTTCCAGTCCCAACAACTGTACTTCCTTGGTGTGCCTTTGGGCCAGACAGCCCCTCTCTCGCCTCTTCACAACAAAGAAGATAACGACTTGCGCCCTGCTTGCCTCTTAGGCTCGGCTGAGAGATACAAGATCGCGGAGGAAGCTCCACTTGGCCGTGCCCTTGGCATCCAGGTCCTGGCCCACGGCTGGCCAAGCCAGGGTAAAGCCAAGGGAAGCCGGCGTCTGGGAGCCTCTCCCCATATGCGAAATGCCAGGACGAGAAGAAACAACCGGAACGCGAGGCTATTTCAGGGTCCGGGATGTGGGGAAGCCCAGGGCACGATGTCCGTCTGTCCCCCTGGCTGTGGCCAGCCACACCTACCTTAAGCTTTTTGACACTGGTGCAGGGGTCATTGGAGAAGCTCTCGGTGTCCGAAATCTCGATGTCCTCACCATACAGAACCCCAGTCAGGTCGTTCCTCACCTGTTACAAAGAGAAAGCAGTGGGTGGGTGGGCTGGCGGCCACGGGAAGGACCGGAAGGGTCTGTTCAGAGGGGTTGGCCCGGGGAAGCAGCTCAATCCGGCTGGTTTTCTCCACCAAAAATGCAAAGGGAGCGATTTCCCCCCTTCATTATAACCTGGGCGGCCCTGGGAGACCTGGGAGGTGTGCCTGTCCCACCGGGCAGGTGACACGCAGGCAGAGACACGGCAGACTGGGGCTGCACGGGGGTTGCCTGGGAGAGTCAAGACGGGCAACCGAACCTCTGGCCTTTCACGCTGGTGTTTCTCTGCCCTTTCATGCGGTCTCCAAGTCAGACTGTTCACATGCACCTTTATTTACATTTTGCATTATTTGTCTGCAGTATTATTTCACTTGTGGGGTGCAGAAAAGAGTAAGACACTCAGATGGACGGTGCAGAATAGAGGAAAGTGTAGGGGGTACGGAACTAGCCCAGGCTGTTATGCGTAACTACCTGTCCACCAACACTCAGACGGCTAACATCTAGGTGTTTGGAGAGCAGAGGTCTGCAAACTCCGGGGTTCGCCGGGTCCAGCCAGTGTATGAAGCAGTCTGTGTAGAAGGATGTCAGGGAGTGGTGGGGACAGTGGCAAATGGGTGACCCCATGTCCCATCTAAGGTGGCAGATGTTCCAATCATGCCATGCCAGAATGCTAGTCCGGGGTCACTAGACCTTCTGATTTGGGGGGAAGAACTCCAAAATCTAGGTTTTTAAAAANGCAGTCTGTGTAGAAGGATGTCAGGGAGTGGTGGGGACAGTGGCAAATGGGTGACCCCATGTCCCATCTAAGGTGGCAGATGTTCCAATCATGCCATGCCAGAATGCTAGTCCGGGGTCACTAGACCTTCTGATTTGGGGGGAAGAACTCCAAAATCTAGGTTTTTAAAAATATAACATCCTTTCATATCTTAAAATGTTGATACGATTTTGAATTATTTAAATACACACACACACACACACACACACCCCAAAGTAAGGACCAAACCAAAGAAATATGAAGTTTATATCTAGCCTGTGGCCACAGCTGAGCATCACTGACAGAAAGCGATGGAAACTGGACTGTGTGTTTCAGGAAAAACAACTTAGGTAGGGGGTTGGGGCCCCAGGTTCTAGGTTCTGCTCTGTCCCCGACTTGCTTGTGACCTTGGCCTTGCTGTGTGACTCTCCCTGTCTCAGAACTTGGGTTTCTTCTTCCTTAGGAGAAGATGATCCTTACATGTCCTTCTTGTTCACATGCATCAGGATGGCTATTGTCAAAAAACAGGCAACAGCAAACACTGGCGAAGACGTAGAGGAACCCCTGGTGCACAAAATGGTGGAGCCACTGTGGAGAACAGTATGGCAGTCCCTCAGACATGAACCCTAGAGCACTCAATGAGCCAGCATTCCACTTCTGTGCATATTCTCAAAAGAACTGAAAACAGGGTCTTTAAGATGCATTTGTACACACATGTTCACAGCAGCGTTATTCACAAAAGCCAAAGGACAGAAGTTATCCAAAAGTCTATCAATGGATGAAGGGATAAACACACGTGGTATATAGACACCATGGAACATTATTCAGCCTTACAATGGAACGAGGGTCTGACCCATGCTACTACGTGGACCAGATGAAGACATTATGTTAAGTGAAAGGAGTCAGACAGGGCGCCTGGGTGGCTCAGTAGGTTAAAGCCTCTGCTTTTGGCTCAGGTCATGATCTCAGGGTCCTGGGATCGAGGCCCACATCGGGCTCCCTGCTCAGCGGGGAGCCTGCTTCCCCTCTCTCTCTCTGCCTGCCTCTCTGCCTCCTTGTGATCTCTCTCCCTCTGTGAAATAAATAAATAAAATCTTTAAAAAAAAAAAAAAAAAAAAAAAAGAAAGGAGTCAGACACAAAGTGACAAATATTATAGGATTCCACTTATATGAGGTACCTAGAGGAGTTGAATTCATGGAGACAGAAAGCAGATCGGTGGCTATGCGGGGTTGGGGACGAGGGATGGGGAGTTAGTGCTTGGGCGTTACAGCAACTGTCTGTGAGGATGAAAAAGTTCTGGGGACTCTGGTGGTGCTGGTTGCACAACAGTATGAATGTACTTAATGCCACAGAACTGGATACTTAAAAATACTTAAAATGGATGGGGGTGCCCAGGTGGCACAGTCAGTTAAACATCCGACTCTTGGTTTTGGCTCAAGTCATGATCTCAGGGTCATGGGACTGAGCCCTGCCTAGGGCACGCTTAGTGTAGAGTCTGCTTGGGATTCTTTCTCCCTCTCCCTCTGCTCCCCCCAAATAAATAAACAAATCTTTAAAAAATGGTTAGAATGGAAATTTCATGTTACATATATTTTATCACAGTAAAAAAAAAAAAAAGCACTCCTTGTTTCAAAAATTGGTAGAGTCCTCCAATGTATATATCACAGTGTTTGGAATAATTTGGCCCTAAACGTTACGGGACAGTCCCTGGGAAGCCACCACGGTGGAAGGGTTCGTTTCCCTAGTGGGAACTGCTGTGTTTTATTTCTTTAAGACAGATATGACATAAATAGGACAAAATGCAAACGTCTATTAATTCTAGGTAACGAGTCCATGGGTGTTTGCTATTCTGTGTTTCCTGAATGCTTGAAATACTCTGTGATAGATATTTTGCACAAAGAACGAAGCTGCCGCAGAGTGAACTCTGTCCATCCTTAGTTTTTACCTCTATTTTGATGGAAGACTGGGAACTAGTTATTGGACCAAAAAAGTTGACGTTGGCGTTACACTTTATTTCTGCTTCCACAAATCCTTCTTGGATGCAGGTGGAGCCCCACTGTTCATTTCGGGTGTCAGGGGCATTATGCGGCAACAACAATCATTAGACACAGAAAATGTGCAAAGTCACCCCTGCTAGAGCCAGTGCAGCTGACGCACGCTCTACCCGGCATGCACAGCGGCCCTTGGCTTGCTCGCCATGCACACTCATGGGAACTGTTAAAGCTCTCTTGGGCCTCAGTCTTTGCACCTCTGAAGTGGGCACAATACAGCATGTAATTTACAGGGTTGTTTCGGGGCCCAGCAAAAACACTGAGGATGAGCAATGGCTTTATAAACTCTCAAGTTCTTTACGAGGCTTAAAAGCTGAAACAATCATGTCCAGGCTTAAGGCAAGGCGTCCAGGCAGTCAGGGGCTTGGAGTATCTGTCTGTGAATAAGAATGAGCATGAAAGCTCTATATGATTAGGGCAAATAATCTATCCTTTCAGGCAGGCAGAACTCAAAACAAACAAAACTAAAACACCCTAGAGGTCATCTCACTCTGCCCTTAATTTCACAAATGAGGAAACTCAAGTGTCCCTCCCAAGTCCTGTGCTCTCCCCATGCTCCCAGCCTGGCTCTTCTGGATCCTTCCAGCTGTGGACAGTTCTGGAAGCCTGATGAGCCAGAACAGGCCGGAACAGATGGTGGTGTGATCAGCCACCATAATTTTAGCACCAAGAAGTCTGAGCTCAGCTCAAGTATTTATTCTAAGGGGCCTCTTTAGAGAAAGCAAATGGAGAAATTCAGTAACAAATGGTATTTTTAAGAAACCAAAGCATGGAAAAGAAACAATGGGATTGATGTAAATCCTGAGGAAAAGGACCCACAACGCCACGTGTGAGATCGGAGGGCCATTCAGTCCCCTGGCTGAAGATGTATGACAAGAATTTGTAAACGCCTGCCTATTTTTCCTTCTGGAATTGCAGGTTCTCTTGTTTAATGGGGCCCTTGTCTTGCTATAAACTACATTTCTGCACAGTGAATCCTAGGTTTTCATTCACCTCTGTTATAAAAGCAGAAATACGTTCTTCTGGGAAAAGAGTAACTCTTAATTTCCAAGAAAATAAAACACACACACACACACACACACACACACACACACACACACACACACACACACACACACACACACACCCCAGTACAGCTAGGGTCCCGCTGGGGGGACCTAACCTGCATGGATAGGACAGAGGGGAAGGCCGCCCCATTACCTGGAAGGAAGAGCCAGGACTGCCGGGGGAGTGAGCAGGGTCATGGGCGGGGTCCCCAGTGTGCCAGGAGAAGAGGCAGGAGGGGTTGAGTCCTTCAAGGCTGGGGCCCCGGGGCCAGCTCCCAGGGCTGAGGTCACCTGAGGGGAGTGCTCTGCTTCTGGACCAGTAGCTCTGAGCCCAGGCTGCAGGAGGAGCTCCCAGGACCCCAAGTCACCTGATGCCACAGAGAAGAACCAGGGGGTCAGAGCCCCAGGAATATATAACCTGGGATAGGCTTGGAAGCAACAGCTGCTGACTCCACCTCCTCACTGCTCCCCCACCCCAGAACTGGTATGGACTGGATATGAGTTGTACCAGAAAGCATGTCCCTAAAGCAATGTTTTCAGATGTGGCCCCTGGACAGTAACACCAGTATCGCCTGGGACCTTGTTAGAAATGCACATTCTCAGGCCCCACCATAGACCTACTTGGACCAGACACTGTGACGTGGGGTCCAGCAACCTGTGTTTACTCAGCCCTCTAGGTGACTCTGATACTCACTCAAGTTTGAAAACCACTGTCCTAAAGGGTAAGTTTTACAAGAACAGACCATTGATCGCAGTGTGAACAAATGTTTCCAAGGGCTTGGATATTTCCCCCCTTGATGAGAGTGAGGCCACTGCCAAAAGGGTGAGCAGCACTGGGAGCCACATTTAGAAGGCATCACATCTAGAATGAGAGGGGGCAGGCACCCTCTGGCCTGTCCTCTGTCCACGTTGGCTCAACCTGGAATGCTGGGCTCAGTTCTGGTTGCCTTTAGGAGGGAGAGTGACAAAGAGGTTCAGGCTCAGAGAGAGGAGGGGCTAGGACAGGGACAAAGGACCCTTTAGGGAGGCTAGCCACACAGGAGTGTAAAGGTTATAAGGGATGACAACGTGTCCTAAGGGGTTCCAGGCAGCCTTGGGAATCCAAGATCCAAATCCAAGAATTTTAACATTTAAGCTCAGACTTCAAACTCTGAGGAAGTCCAACACCTTAAAAGAAGTCAAGAGCTAGGCAGAGTCTGTGCTCTGGGGGGGAAGGCGGGACAGTCCTTAGCGCGAGTAGGCAGAAAACCCCGTCAGGTCAGATCAGGCATCTGAACGGCAGGCCCAGTAGGTATGCACACAGTCTCCCTCCCAGCTGGGTCACGGGGCTGAGGGGGGAGGGGTGATGGGGACTTGTCACTCCAATGGAGCCATCACACTGTCCTCACTCCTCCAACTGACTGGGGGATGGGGGCCCGTCTGTAGGGGGAGAAGCAGATAGGTTGGAGGAGGCAAAGGAGACCAGAGGAACAGGTGTGTCAGCTGGCTAGAGACCTTCTTAGATCTCAGGCTCATAGCAGGGCTCCTGCTTCATTCCCGGGGCTGGAATTCCATCTGATGCCCAGTCACTGCCAATGGGCATGAGTCTCTTCCTGGACAGGTACCTAGTGCTCTGGTTATTCTAGGTTGCAGCCCTGTTTGTTCTTGCCAGTCTCTCTCGTTGATTTCCCCATTCTCCCACTCATTCATTCATTCACTCATTCATTCATGATATTGACATCTCTTCTATTCCATGTACCATGTGAGGAGGTACTAGGACTCTGAGAGTGAGCAAAACCATTCACAGTCCTAGGTCTCTATCTAGTGGGGGTGAGGACCATTAATCAGATGACCACCCTGGTACCTACCAAGACAAGGGAGTACTGTCAAGTTCAGGAGTGTGCTCTGGGAGAGGATATAAAGGAGGAGCTGGACCCAGGCCAGGAGGTAATGCAGGGGAAGGATTCCAGGCTGAGGAACTGTGCATGCAAAGGTCCCAAGGTGGAAGAGAGCAGTCAGGAAGCTAGCAGAGCCAGGCTGGGCTAAAGCAGAGCGTGTGGGAAAAAGCAGTGGGAAGCCAGTACAAGGTTTCGAGTTGGGGTGACATGACCAGACCCGTGTTTTAGGCTGCTGTGGGGCCAGTGAGGGGCAGAGGGAGGAAGGGCACAGGAAGGCCAGGGAGGCAGCTCCAGCAACCATCCAGGTGAGAGATTCTGGAAGCCCTGCTGGAGACGCAAGAAGTGACCCACTTAGAGGTACCTTGGGGGCAACTAACAATCTGCATTTGTCATCCAGGGCTGTGTAACAAATTTTCCCCAAACTCTGTGGCTTCAAACAAGATATATGTACCGTCTCACAGTTTCCATGGGTCAGGAATGTGGGAGCAACTTAGCTGGGTGGTCCTGGCTCAGAGGCTTTCATGAGGTTGTGGTCAAGGTATTGGCTGGGAGGGGTGCCTGGGTGGCTCAGTGGGTTAAGCCACTGCCTTCGGTTCAGGTCATGATCTCAGGGTCCTGGGATCGAGGCCTGCATTCGGCTCTCTGCTCAGTAGGGAGCCTGCTTCCCCCTCTCTCTCTGCCTGCCTCTCTGCCTACTCGTGATCTCTCTCTCTCGGTCAAATAAATAAATAAAATCTTAAAAAAAAAAAGGTATTGGCTGGGGCTGCAGTCACCCAGAACTTTCTGGACTGCCTATCAGAATCACCTGGGGAGTTTTATAAATTGCTGATGCCCTGCCTACATCCTAAACCAGTTGGAATTCCTGGGCATCAGCCTTTGTAGAGTTCTCCAGGTGGTTCTCACGTGCAGCTAATGATGGGATGCACATGTTTTAGGAGTAAAAGCGACAGGCCTGCCAGGCTCACAGTGGGATTGTCAGGGTGCCCGAAAGCCCCCCACGGCACTGTCCCCACTTTCCCCATGTCCAGGGCACCATTTTCCTTTACAAAAGCTTCCTTCACCCTCCCTGCCCTCTCCTACCCCGTGGCATGGTTACATCTCTTTCCTCCCCAGATCCTGCTACTCCTGGCCCCAGCGTGAGGAGCAGGTTCTGGCCATGTCAGAAGCAAGGATGGAAAGAAGGAAAGGAGTGAGAAGGCATAAGAAACAGACAGTAAGAAAGGCAAAAGAGGACAGTGGAGGGTTGGGACAGCTCTAGGTGATCACTGTCCGACCACGCATCCCAGGCAGCGAAGGCTCTCACGGAGGACGTGAAGGGCAAGGTGGAGGCCACGGGGTGCGTCGGAGACCCTGGGACACTTGGCTTCTGTGGCCAGGAGATCCCCGGCCACCTTCCCTAATGAGGCTGCTGCACCAGCTGAAGAATCGCCTAGAAAGGCAGAGATGCAGGTAAAGGGGGGGGAACCAGACCTGAACCACATGCACTTTACAACTCTTCAAAAATTCTCATTAGGTTACGAAATGAACTTGAGAGCAAAGCAAATTCCCAGCTCTCCTATGGAAGTGGTGGTAACCTACTTTGTCATTCAAATGCACTCACTATATATAGCCCCGGATTGTGCCAAAATGTCACTCCTCTTACCTGACTAAAGCATATAATTATAGATTTATTCTATTCATTCATGAAATGTGTCTTCCCTTGATTAAACAGTTCATTCAAGTAAAATCCATTAAACTATGGAACATGTTAAAATGTGGCTCGTTAGAGGCAGAGGGCACCACTGCAGTTAAGATGCTAATTAGGATAAACAGGCATTTGAAACACTCAAATCTTTGAATAATTCAGGTCACTTTTACTGGGGCTGGAGCTCCCCAGGAACCACCATTAATTTAAGCTAATTAAAAAATAAGCCTGTGGAAGAGAAGACCAAGGCAGGAAATGATGGCCGGGTTCAAATTCTGAAGGGCTCTCATGTGGAGGAGAGGGCACCTGGCTCTGGGCACCCCTGTGGCAGAGGAGGGACCAACAGGTAAACGGTTCAGGAAAGCAAACTTCGGCCCAAAGTCAAAAGTACTTTTTAATGATGGAGAAGGCTGCTTTGGTAGGTAGTGAGCTCCCTGTCATCAGAGGTGTGCAAGGAGAAGCTGGTTGGGATATAAGAGAAGGGAGTTTTCTTTCATCACCAATGCATATGGTTCCAAGGAAACAGTGTTTCGAAATTCCACCTGCGCTGCTCTACCTTTCTGAAAGACCCCCCCACCTGCAACTCTGAAGTCTGTCGAAGATTTGGGGCGTGCACTTAAATTCCTGAGTTCCACGTGGCTGTATTTTCACTTTTCTAAACCTAATGAACATTCACTGAAGAAAGCACTCCTTTTAAAAAACAGAGCCATCTAGCTTTCAGATTTCTATAAATGTAAGCTCTTAATAAACTGTGACCAGAGTTGAACATAAGTGGCAGTTTTTCACAAGGGTAAGTACACAAGTGAACATGTATTAGCTCTACTGCACCCATTGCACAGGGTAACTAACACCTGCGGGGATGTATGTAGCTGTGTCCCCATGAAGGCCACATGCGTGTTGGCTCACACGGCAGAGCCGATGGTGACCCCCACAGGGGTATGTCCAAGTCCCAACCGTCAGAATCTGCGAATGTGACCTGATTTGGGAAAAGCATCTTTGCAGATGTCATCAGTTTAAGGCTCTCAAGAGGAGATCATTCTGGACTACCTGGGTGGGCCCTCAATCCAATGATCAGGGTCCTTATGACAAGAGGGAGGGTGGACTTGGGTCACACAGACATGAGGGACAAGGCCCGTGATGGCAGAGGCAGACACGGGAGAGATGAAGCCACAAGCTGAGGAACACGTGGAGCTGCCAGAGACTGGAAGAGGCCATGAAGGAGACTGCCAGGGAGCGTTCAGAGGAAGCAGGGCCCTGCTGACACCTGACTGCAGACCCTTGGCTCCGGAACTCGAAGAGAATGAATTTCTGTTGCTTTAAGGCACCAGTTGCTGGTGATTTGTGGTGGCAGCCATGGAAACAAATACACTTGGGGCCTCCTGGGACCCGGGCCCTTGCTGGTCCAAACCACAATTCCGTGGAGCAGCTGGGCTTCCTGTCCTGCCTGTATCTCACATCAGAGGGAAGGTTGTCCTCCACTTGACAGCCACTGGTCTGTCCCAAAGAAATGACAGTTTTTCTCACTTCCCCGGCATTGCCAAGAGCAGGACAGCAAATGCAGGACCAGGAGCTGCCATGTCATGAGGGGTGGGGGCCCCCGTGGCAGACTCAGTGGTCCAGGCTGCAGACTTCGAGCTGAGCCCCCAAAGACTGCCCGTGAGAACGGGGGCTTTCACATCCGCTCCCCTGCTAATACAGCAGCCCTGCAAGAGAAGGACTGTTTGATTTCCTGGATCCAGCATGGGGACTGCATGTAGTAGGCGCTCAAATCCATGAAACAGATGAGAGAAGGAAGGGATGCACGCAGGAAGCAACACACCCATCAGGGCTTAGATGCAGAGGGTACAAAGTCTGAGTCTGCAAGGGTTCATGCTGAGACCATTTGAGAAGGTCTTGCAGGGGTGAGGCAATGCCAGCCGCTGGCCTGCAGGTCTCAGCCTGAAAACACAGCCCACGTGCATGGGGACTGGCCCTGGAAGCACCCCTGGGAGACAGGGGGCAGTTCCCTGCTGTCCTCACTATGGCACAGGGCGTGGGGACCTGTGACCTGAGCCTGCCGAACCACTCGCATCAGACCCCTAGGACAGCCCCTACCTGCAGGCGGACCTCTGCCCAATCCACGTGGTGGCTGCAAACAGGGAGCCCAAGTAGCAGAGCTGGCCAGTGACAGGCTCCTGTAGCCAAGATCTACCCAAGACAGCTCCCTCTTGCCTCGCAGCCACCGCCACCATCACCCTGTTGCGACAGTCCATCAGAGGGAGGGGAGAGCCTGCAGGCACGCTCCTCGGCCCTGGTGCCCCACGAGCTCCTCGGGGGCCCATCTCCCAGAACAGCACCTCGTAGGGCGACAGCACGCCCTAGACCAACCTGCAGGGGGTGGGGGCAGGGGAGGGGACAGATGACTCCTGGGAACCAGGGTTCTCTGGCTCTCAAGTCCCCCTTCCCATCATCCAGCCTTGCACAGTTTTAGAAATTCCAAAGAATAAGTGTGATGGACAGGAGGTCCCCTCCCCAAAGAGGCACATATCCTCATTCTTGGAATCCTTTACCTCACGTGGCAAAGGGCACTTTGCAGGTGGGGTTAAGTGGAGGGTCTTCAAGCGCGGAGACTGTCTTAGATCCCCTAGGTGGGCCCCGGGGGTAACCGCAGGGGTCTTGGGAAGGGAAGGAGGGAGGTGGTCCCAGGAGGAGACCTGGCAGCAGCAGGGGTCTGGGAGAGATGCGGGTGACAAAACCACACCGCAGGCTCTCAAGGTGGTGGACAGGGCCGTGAGCCAAGCAATGAGGCTCGCCTCCAGCAGCTGGAAAAGCAAGGGAGCCGATTCTCCCCTAGAGCCTCCAGAACACACCAGTCTGGCCCACACCTTGATATTGGCTCTGTGAGGCTGATTTCGAACTTCTGAGCTTTGTTACTATGACATAACGAATTGTGTTGATTAGTTACAGCAGAACAGGAAACTCATAAATCGGCTCTGACTTTCAAATCCCAGGCATCTTCAAACACCTCCTCCTACAGGAAGCCTTCCCTCATTCCCCAGCTGGTGGTGACCCCTCCTCTAAACAGCGCAGTCCTGGGCTCAAGGCTGCTCTTTCCGGCGAACCAGAGACTGGCCTGAGGGTCCACGCACCCGCCCTCGGGGACCCCGGCGCCCAGCCCCGGGCTGCCTGAGGAAGCGGGAGCAGGCCCAAGTCCCCTTCTTGGATATGCACGCACCCCCAGCCGGCGGTCCTCCCTTGGTCTGCCACTTGTGCTGCTCTGTTAGCTCCGTGAAGTCAGACCACGCGGAGCTGCGGGGGAAAGAAATCAGCCTTCAGAGCCTGGCTGTGGCCTTGTGGGACCCAGACTGATAGTCACAGAAATATTTAGGTATTAATAAAACAGGGATAGCCTCCAGCTATGAGGAGGGGTGGTAGAGAAACCTCACTGGAGAGCACCGGAGGACAGGGAAAGCAGAGTCGCCCCCTCGCCCACAGAGCTCCTCCCCTGCTCCCTGGCGCCTGAGGAGCCGCACAGGGGATGGGGCTGGGGGCTCCATGGCCAGCAAGCTCCGCCTGCACACCCCAAGGAGCTGTCACCGAGACTAGGGGACCAGCGTGGCTCTTGGGCCCCTAGGGAGTGGCCAGGACCAGTGTGAGAAGCCACGAGGAAGTGGCTTTCAGCTCTCTCAGGGGCAGAACTTTCTAACGAGGAGGAAGGAAATTCTGCGGCAGGAGAGCGAGCTTCCCGTCACTGCTGGTATGCAAGCAGAGGTGGGGTTGCTATAGTGGGTATTTGGGCCTCAGATGGAGGGGCAGAAGACACAGCTGCACCCCTGAGGAATGTCTCAGGTTCTCGAGCCTCTATTCCAGTTCCGGAGGCTCAGATGTCAAGGGCAGCCCAGCCGGTACGTAGTCTCTCCCCGCAGCTCAGGAAGCTGGCGACGCCGTGGGTCCGTGTCCACTGTCTCGCTGCAAGGTGGAGCTGAAGGCCCCCTCAGAGCCTTCGGGCATCGCTGCCCTTCTCACGTGCACTTCTCTTTCCAGTCCTATATTCCCAAGCAGGTTCCTCGTCCTCCACTCAGTAATCTGCCGGGATGTACTACTGCCCTCCCGTTTGAAGCCCTCCTCCTTTGTCTACACGGCCTCCCTCCTCCTCCGGGACTGCAGATTGGCGGTGTGGGCATTAGGAAGAGAAGGCATTAGCACCCCTGCACCCAGAGCCCACCCCTCTGTGTTCCCGCTCTGGCCCCTCACTCGCAGCCCTCGGGCAACAGGCAGGCTCGGGGGCTCGGCAGGACGACTCTGGAGTGCACTGCGTCCTCTCGACAACCTTACAAAGCAGACATCATTTTTAGAGATGGGGGGCCTGAAAGGTTAAGTGGCTTTATAGTCAGTACGCCGAGGGGCCGAGAGTCAAACTGGTGTTTTTCTGCCCCCAAATCCAGGGGGAGAGGTGGAGGGAGGAGAAAAGAGTGGTTGGGGGGCACTGCCCCTCAGGGTGGTTCCCACGGTGACAGGGCCTAAGAAGGGCTCTTCACTTGAGGGTCCCTCCCCCAGACTGGGAGGCCTGGAGGTTGGGACTGTGCTGGGGCCTCTCCACGTATCCGTGTGCGACCCAAAGCGAGCAGTCAGGACATGTGGGAGAGAGAAGGCAGAGCTGGGCACATCCAAGGGACGGGGCATCAAGATCAGAAGGTGACAACGAGGAGGAGGCACATGCCTGAAATGTACTTCACCTCCTGGCCCCAAGGTCACGGCAAAAGGATGCCTCTGTCCAGCAGGCAGGTTTGCCCTGTGGCCCTCAGGCCGGCTCCCCACATCCCCGACACACTCAGCCACCAGCCCTCCCTGGACAGCAGGGGAAACTGAGGTCCGGAGAGGGGCAGGGACTTGCCCCAAGTTACACAGCGGTTGAGGGGCAGAGCTGGATTCCAACCCGGCTTCCTGCCTCCCACGTCGACGCTGCCCAAAGCCGTGTCATTCACAGCAGCAACAGAAAGGCTACCCCACAGGAACCACTGGCTGCAGCCCTTCTAGGTCCTGGTTCCTTGAGGTGCCAGCACCTAGCACAGGGCCTGGCCCAGAGCAGCGGCTTGGCACGCACCATAAGGACTGGAAATCTGACATCAACTGCACCTGGGTTCAGAGTTCTTAACAGCGGCGGCTCCAGCCTGCTCATGCATCACGCCCCTCTGAGAGCTTTGCAGAAATACAGATTCCCGGGTCCCACCCCAGAGACTCCAACTCCGGGAGGAGAGGAGGGGAGGGAGACAGCACCATGTGTGTATAAGCACCCGGGGGGCTCTGCTATGGAGCCACATTTGGGGACTACTGGCCAATGATGCCCTTTCTGCTTTCCTGGTCCTACCAGGCCCGCTAGTCTAGACTCCTCCACTCCCAAGGGCCCATTTACAGATAACTGTGGTGTGTTGCCAGAACCTTCTATCCTCCCAGCCGCTGGGAGTGTTGGCTCCTGACAGCTATGTGTCTACTGGGGATTTGCCCTTGACTTAAAGGGGCAGCATTGTCCAAGATCACACCTGTCCCCAGGGCAGCCCACACCAGTGACTGGCCCAGGCTTCATGCCTGATTTGGGACACCCCTGGAGGGTCATCTCAGCTCCAGAGCTCCCCTGGGCTCTGCCAAGTCCTCTGCTACAAGGGCGTTTTGCCGCTCTCCCTCCTGTGGGCCTTCCCCAGTAAACCTCCTGCAGGTCTCAGGTCCCTTTCCTGGGGAACCTGACCCCGGTCAGCCTTGCCCACGTGTGTGCTGACACAGCCCAAACCAGCACTTGGTCCCCACAACTTAGATGACCGGCCTCCGGTGCTGAGAGCTCACAGCTGCCAGAGAAATGCAGCTGCTTGCTTTGGGGTTCTTCTGGGGTCGTATCCTTGTGCTGGTTCACACCACTTAGGGCCTTTCCACTCCAAGACTTTGAACCTCGCAAAGTGATTTCTAAACTTCACCTCAAGTCTGAGAAAAGGAGGGTGAGCTACAACTACCCATATTCCCAACACGTGAACCCACCTGGTACAATCTCTTGTGTTGGTTACCCTCATCCACGCCTGCGAGCCTGTCTTTGCGACTCTGTTTCTGGAATGTGACTTCTGCAGATTCAGACACTCATTTCTTAAGCTCCCTCGTCCTCAGACATCGAGGTGGGCTGGGCCAACCAGAGGACTCAGCAGGAGTCGGAGGTGGGGAGGAGAAAACACCAGCCCTGGCAAGTGGCCCCTCTTCCTGCCTCCAGTGGCCACTCCCTCCCCTTCTCCTGGGCACGTTGGAGGTCACGAGTCTCTGGTGCTGCATTAGTCCTGATTGGTTCCTCTGGTCCCACCCAGAGTACTTCCTCTAAAGTAAACTTTCCTCACCTCAGTCCTCTGAATATACCATCTGTTTCCTACTAGGCCCTTAACTGGTACAACAGGTCTTTTTGGTAGAAGTCATCAAAGTGTCAACAAGTTTATATCCTGATTTTTTTCACCTCACATTTTATCCTATACTTTTATAATTCATCTTTACCCCCAAGTACATACAGTAGTCACTTTAAGTTCCTGACCTCTGCTCTCCTCTGTCAAAGTCCTGCTTGCTGCTTTAAGCCCCACTGCAAATGACCCTTCCTCCATGAAGTCCTTCTGGATTTCCCAATGAGCTGCACCTGAATGCTCTTCCCTCTCTGGTCCATGTTTTCTTGGCCCTGTTGTGGCCAAGAAACTGGGAAGTTTTTTAGGTCATCAATATGCCCCAAACAGCACACAGCATGAGGGTTCCTTTGACCAAGTACAGGTGGTGAGGGGAGAATGTGAGCCTCATGGACCGATAGAAAGGAGCTAAGGTCAACGTCTCCTCCAAGGTCAGGAAAGACAGTCTGCCCTGCCCTGGCCCAGAGCCGGTGGAGCCAGCGCCAGCCTGGAGAGGTGCTGAGTATGTGCCCTGGGAGGGAGCTGGGGGTCAGGTGAGCCGACCGCGTCCTGAGGTGGACACTGCATTAAAGTGCTGAGCAGGCCAACAGCCCGGGAGTTGGGCTTGACGCTGTGCAAAGCTAAGCAGTTTTTATAATGTGTCTTCCTAAGAGCATATCCAGTGGCTCCAGGGAACAGGTATTCACTGTACACCATGCAAGGGGAACTTTCCAAAGGGGACCAGAAACTGGAGGCACTGGGACTATGGTTATTGTCATGGCCTATTAACCTGTCCATCTGCTCCTGGGCTGAGAGCTCCGAGAGAGCCCGAGGCCCTGTCTGAGTGCCTGTCAGGCTCCAGGACGGTGGCCTGGGTCAGTCAACACTGGCTGAATGAACGAGCGGGACCACCAGGGCTCAGTCCCCTTCATTGGCTGGAGGTGAGCGTCACTGACACCTGCCGCCCAGCATTCTGAGGAGGCTTGAGAAGCATCTGTGTTTCATCTCTATCACAAGGTATCCGAAAAGATGAAGGGTTCTTAGATAAAAATGCCAGAATGTTCCAGAAAGGAAGGCACAGAGAAAAGGTGGAGACTGTTACACTTCTGGGATCGTGAGAAAGGTAACAATAAGAGCCCCCAGTTCCTGAGCATCCCTCCTAAGCAGAGCCCACGACACGTGTCACCTCACTCCTTCTGACTGCTGGGTATGCACTCAAAAGGTGTAATTTTGACCAGTTAATAGGTAAGTAAAATGAGATTCAGAGATGTTGAGTCACTTGACCAGGGTCACACAGCTAAGTAGGGAACCAAGGATTTAACTGTAGGTCTCTTTCTGCAGCCCGGGCCAAAAACCAGGGTCAGCAAACTTTGTCTATTTTAGGTTCTAGCAGTCCAAACAGTCTCTGTCACAACACTCAAGTCTGTTTTTATGTCACAAAAGCAACCCAAACAGCGTGCAAAGGAATGGCGATGACTATGTTCCAATAAAACTTTATTTATAATAAACAGAGAGGGGCACCTGGGTGGCTTAGATGGTTAAGCGTCTGCCTTTGGCTCAAGTCTTGATCCCAGCGTCCTGGGATGGAGCCCCGCATCGGGCTCCCTGCTCAGCGGGAAGCCTGCTTCTCCCTCTCCCACTCCCCCTGCTTGTGTTCTCTCTCTCGCTGTCTCTAGCTGTCAAATAAATAAACAAAATCTTAAAGAAAAACAAAAAACAAAGAGCTGGATTTGGCCCATGGGCCTACTGTTGCAGATGCTCTAAGCCTACAAGAAAGAGCCCATGCATGGTTCTCTTTACCCCGTAGGAAGGTGGTGGGAGAGGGCAGGAGCCACACTGGCGTCAGGTGGCTCCAGACGAGAATGCTGGCTCCGCCCCCACCGGCTGAGCCACTTGTAGGGAGCGAGGAAACTCTGAGAGCTTCTCTTTTCTGTAAAAGGGGCGTAACCACAGCTCCTCTGAACACCCCACGGCAGGTTAAAAGAAGCGAATGCATGCTGCATCTAGCAGGGCTGAGGGTCCACAAATGGGTTGTATTTATTAGCGGTCAGGAAGGGGAGGTGGCGGAAGCGTGGCGCGAAACTGACCTCCATGGGCATGGACCCTCCCGAATGCTGGTGGCAGGTTTTCTGCAGGAGAAGGCTCTCCAGTGTCCCATGAAACCCCAAAGGGAATTCGCAGGTGTCGCGATCGGAGGACTCTTCTCACTAGCCCCAGAAGGAGCAGATGTGGGGTGCTCGGTGACTCCCCACGAAGGGTAGGGAGGCAGCTGTTCACAGACTTGATATGGCAAATTGTGTGATGTGCTGTCTTCCTGGGGCGGGCAGCCAAGCCGTGATGGGGGGGGGCGCTCTGCAACCCTGTCCCCCCCCCACCGGCTGCCCACGTCTGCTGATTCACACGGGAGGGCCTAGATGTGCCAGAAGGAATCTGAAATAGGCTCTCTAGTGAAATGCAAGGCTTCGGAAGGAGACTGTGGACTTGGGGCCAGAGGGACGGTTTCTTCTGTTTCCACTTGAAGGTCATCACTTTGGCAGAGAAAGGAGGATGTGGGGAATTTCCATCAATATTGCTAAAAGCCAGGATGTGGCTTACGATGCCAGATGCTGAGCCCCCGGCAAGGAGCAGCGCTCACTGCCCTGAGTCTGGCAGTACCATGTTTGACAGAATTCCTCATCTGAATGAGAGGATGCTACCAACACTTAAGAGGGAGAGGAAAAGTGCCCAGGAGAAACTACGGTGATGAGGGCCAGGATACAGGAGGAATTCAAAAGGGGGCCACAGAAAAGGAGAGGCTCAGGAACTGTCATATATCTGTATGCCAAAGTACAAAGTATGGGGAATGATGCTAACTATGAAACTTTTGGGAAGACGGTAACGCTGAGCACAGATGTCCAACTCCCACCTAAGCTACCTCCTTCTGAAAGTGACAGAAAGGACCAAGGGAGTATAAAAATAGGGGGGAATCTGCTTCAGCACTGGAGAACAGGAACAAGTGCCATCAACATGCCACCAACTTTGAGGAATTTCTGCTAGGTACAGTGCCAATGGAACCAGATTGAAGGTTGACTCATAGCTTTCCTTCCTGAAGGAGCAGCGTGGTGCTGCGGGGAGGGTGGCGGCATTCACAGGACCGACCTCCCAGCCTCTGAGGGCGAGTGAGTGAGTGCTGGCGGAGAGGCTGGGTCATGGGAGGGGTGCAGAGCCTGCCCCAGGGGAGCCCACCTCTCATGTGCAGTCCAACAGCCATCTGGAGTGGCTGGGCCCTTCGGTCAAGAACAAGCAAAGACCATTCAAGCCTGCTCTCCCCATGACCGGCCTGGGCATCTCCCAGACGAAGCAGGCAGTACAGGGGAGAAGCCAGAAGGATCTCTACACATCTGGAGCGCTGTGCCAACAAACTAGAGAAGCAACGCCCACAACACAGAATGCCCCCCCTCCGGCCCCCACCCCTGGCTGCTGGTCACTGGCTGGTAATATGATATTTCACCATCCAGTCTTCCAGATTAATATCTGAGGTGAAGAATCTAATAGCATCTAAGTCACATGATGAGGGGGTCCAGCTATGAGCGAATACCAGGTCCGGGGAAGACCTAAAATGCACATGGAACCCATGGACACTTCCCGAAACAGAAAGGAAGCAAACAAAGAATGCAGACGCAAGAACATCGCCTCCAGAAAGATTCGCTACAGGAGCTAGATTGTCACATCTGTTTTGTACTTCAAGGAGATTATTAAGACCTGGGCTCTAAGGTGAAGAAGTGGAATAAAAGATAAAAACCAAAAGAAATTTGGCAGAGTTAGGAGAGCACTGACGGGGAATGAGTCAGGTTAGGAGAATTTTAAGAAGCATCTAAAGCAGGAAAGAGTGGAACCCCACTGGAAAAAACAGATGTGTGCGAGAGAGGGCGACAGGGGTGAAATGCCCCCTCAGAACGTAGACAGCAAGGACTCAGGTGAGAATGACCAGAGAGAACATAATAATATGGAGGATAAATGACAGAGACCCACATGTGAATTACTGGTTTTTGTAAAAAGACACCAGAACACAAGAGCAATAACTAAAGATATAATAGAAGAAAACTTCTGTGATCTAAGTACTCAATTCTTCGAATAAAAATAGTAATCACATGTTAGACAAAATAAGCCAACACTCGACATGTGCTGTGTTTTCTTTTTTAATTCCAAGGATTGGGAAAGAATCCTACAAGCATCCAGGATAGAGCGAAGAAAAAAAAAGACTTATCTACAAAAGGATCAAACCAGATTGCATCAGACGTCATCACAACATTGATGTAATGTCTAGAGAGGTTTGAGGAAGAAGATTCTGATCATAAAAACTCTGTATTTCTTAGCAGAAGTACCAGAGAGAAAATGAGATCCGCAGAGGAGCATGGAAGGTATAAAGCCCATATCACCTTCCTGACAAAGACAACTCAAAGTTGTACTCATGCCGTGGAGAGACAAATGGAAACACACAACTCATGAAAGATCCATCGATAGAGACTAAAGCTATATAAACATGGATCTGAATCTTAAAATCATAATTATAACACAGTTTTAAAATAAAAATAAATAGCTCAAACAACTGAAAAAGAATATCCACAATGTAAAGAATAAAGTCAAATGAAATCTCAAATTATAACAGCACAAAATTAGTGATGAGGGATGGGCAGTAAGTGAAAGTGCTACTTTCTGTAGCTAACAATATATATTGCGTCGTTGTGTTTTATGTTGCATTTTATGTTCTTAGAGAAGTAGAAACCTAATATTTTAAACTGAAAATGCAATTATAGACAGTCTTGCTATCATGAAGATGGCATACTGTTAGCTAAATGTATAGGATTTGGCCAAAGCTGTAATCAAAGACAAATTTATTGGCCTAAAAAGAGTAAAAAATAAGTGTGCGAATCACGAAGCTAAAAAGGATGGCAAAATGAGCAAACATAAAGTAGAAAGTTATCTAGAAGGATAAAAGCAGGAACAAATAAATTAGAGAGCAGGTAAATAGAAGCAGAGCCAATAAAAATGCAGGCTATGGTTGCTGGGGTTAAAAAAACAAGGCAACAGGATCTTTCACTGAAGATTTAACTTGTGTTTTTTGCGTTATGTTCTTTAGTGAAAGAGAGATCTGGAACACTTGGTTATGTCTGGTAGGAGGATTACTCTTTAAAGTGGAGGCAAATGGATCCCCCAGAATTAACCAAGGTGTCTGCTCCAAGGAGGACAGCCTCTACTCTGCAAAATACAGGAGGACCATCTAGGGGCAGTGTCTAAAAGAGACGCTCTGGGACTCTTGGGGATGTGGCTAATGGAGAGGAAAAAGCCAATAGAGGTTCTGGATCCATGAGAGCAAAATGAGCAAATCACTCCTGACAAAGTGTTCCTGCATCCTGGGAGGGGCTCCGAATGGAAGTGAAAAAGCAGTGGGTGGAAAGTTGCAGGCTGGGAACCCCGCAAGGAGCTGGAGGATGGCTGGAAGTTTGTCCAGGGACCCAGATCCGTGGCGGTCACCAGTTCAACCAGTGTCAACTGCAAGTGACAGCAGGCAGCAAGGGCTGCAGAATGTGCACTCGCCCAGCTCGGTGACGGGAAAGACCACCACCAGAGCTATTGGCCATGTTGGAGGACGGAGACGCTTTGAGAGGCAAGACCCTGACCCCAGCGAATCTGGCGGCAGATGGCATACGTGATTCAGGCTTAATTTAATTTGGAAAAATAAGAAGTGGGACTGTTCTTTGCATGCTGAATTGAAGAAGGTAATATCAGTTAGATCAATAAAAAAAGCCAACAAGCCAGTTTAATCAAGGGGAAAAGTGGGGAAACATATCTGTAATGAGAAAGAACATATGACAAAAGACACAGAAATGAAAAATAATGCTACTCACATATATGCTAATCAATTTGGACATCTCAAGGAAATGGACTCTTTTCTGGAAAATGTAAGTTACTAAAATCCACACAAGAAGTATAAAACTGATCAAGAAGCTCAGCAGAAGCCAGAGAGATGACTTGTGAAAAGGGTAAGGTGGGGGATGGAGAATCCAGGATGGTTTCGTAGATTCATCTTTTGATTTTCAAGGAGCAGCTGATTTGTAGATTCTATAAACTATTCCAGACCATCTAAAGAGATGGGAAGCTTTCTAATTCACACTGTAAAACTAGAATAACTCCGTCAACTAAACCTGACCAGAGGTGGCACGATCAGAGTAAAATATAAAGTATTATCACACGTACATAATTAAATTGATTAGAAGAATAATGCAGCATAACAAAGACAGGTTTATTCCAGGACTGCTAACATGGCTTAATACAACTGTGAATTCCAGATCCATTTATCCAACTACCTAGTCGGCTTTTCCATCTGGATACTAACTGTTGAGTTCCCTGCCTAAAACTTGCTCCTCCACATTTTTCCTCAAGTTCCTAAGCAGTAATTCATTCCTTCCAGTTGCTCATATTGAAAACTTGGCACCGCCCTCGGTGCCTCACTTTTTTCACATCACACATACATTCCATCAAGAAATCTATTTTGTCAGCTACACCGTCAAAAAAGATTCAGAATCTGATTGGTTTTCATTATCTCATCTAAGTCACCATCTTCCACTCAGCAGCCAGGGTGATCGTTTTTAAAATATAAGAGATCAAATCTTTCTTTTTAAAAACTCTCCTGTAGAGGTGCCTGGGTGGCTCAGTCGTTAAGCGTCTGCCTTCGGCTCAGGTCATGATCCCAGGGTCCCGGGTTCGAGCCCCTCATCAGGCTCCCTGCTCTGCGGGAAGCCTGCCTCTTCCTCTCCCACTCCCCCTGCCTGTGCTCCCTCTCTCACTGTGTCTCTCTCTGTCAAATAAATAAATAAAATCTTAAAACAAAAGAAAACTCTCCAGTAGTCCATAGATAAATCCACACTACTATGACTAATTGATTTTCACTAAGGATATCAAATCCACCGAATGGAGAAGTAATAGTCTTTTCAACAAACAGTGCTACAACAACTGGATAGCTTCATATAAAAGAATGTAGGTGGACCCTTACCTCACACCATATAAAAAATTAACTCAAAGTGGACCAAAGACCTAAATGTAAGAGCTAAATCTATTAACACTGTTAGAGGAAAAGATAGCTTTAAGTCTTCATGACCTTGGATTAGACAATGGTTTCTTAAATATGACACCAAAACACAAGAAACAAAAGGATAAAAACCAATAAATGGGACTTCACCAAAATTGAGAACTTTTATGCAAAGAACCCATTAAGAAAGTGCAAAGACACCCCATAGTGTGGGAAAAAATATCTGCAAATCTTATCTGACGGGTTTAGTATCCAGAATATATAAAGAACTCTTATAACTCAATAGCAAAAGAACAAACAATGCAGTTGAAAACTGGACAAAAGATTTAATAGGCATCCCTCCTAACTTATTTGAACATACACAAGTAAGTTAGACATAAAATGCCACATATTTTATGATTTTTTTGCCTTTGTTGTATTGAGATACAACAGACTTACTGACTTATACATCTGACATTATATAAGTTTAACATACACAACATAATGATTTGACATACGTATACTTTCCAAAATGATCACCACCACAAATCCACCTCACATAGTTATAATTTTTTGCCTTGTGATGAGAATTTCAAAGACCTACTCTCTTTAGCAACTTTCAAATATACAATATGGTATTGTTAACTATAGTCACCAGGCTATACATTATAGTCCTAGAATTCACTTATCTTATAACTGGAAGTTTGTACTTTTTTATCATTTTCACCCATTTCCTCTACTTCCCACCCCTAGGCTTCTGTTTTTAGGCAATGTCTCTTACAGGCCAATTCTACATCTAAAAAGTAGTTGGGCTGGGACAAAGGGGAAATGAATGTTAATGGATACGGTATTTCTTTTTGGGGGTGATAAAAATGTTCTGGAATTAGATAGTATGGTTCACGTCATTGTGTACATACCAAAAATCATTTAATTGCACATTTTAAAATGGTTAAAATGGTGGATATCATGTGAAATTTTTCCCAATAAAAGCAAAACGAAACAAAAAAATACCCAGTAGATATTTACCCCAAAGATACAGATGTAGTGAAAAGAAGGGCCATATGTACCCCAATGTTCATAGCAGCAATGTCCACAATTGCCAAACTGTGGAAAGAGCCAAGATGCCCTTCAACAGACAATGGATAAAAAAGATGTGGTCCATATATACAATGGAAGATTACACAGCCAATGCCCAATGGATGAATGCCCAATTTTTATATCAACATGGACGGGTCTGGAGGAGATTATGCTGAGTGAAATAAGTCAAGCAGAGAAAGTCAATTATCATATGGTTTTACTTACTTGTGGAACATAAGGAGTAAAATGGAGGACTTTAGGAGAAGGAAAGGAGAAGTGAATTGGGATAAATTGGAGGGGGAGACGAACCATGAGAGACTGTGGACTCTGAGAAACAAACTGAGGGTTATGGAGGGGTGGGGGGATGGGTGAGCCTGGTGGTGGGTATTAAGGAGGGCACAGATTGCATGGAGCACTGGGTGTGGTGCATAAACAATGAATCTTGGATCACTGAAAAAATAAAGTAAAAAAAAAAATACCCAGTAGATTCTCAGCTGACTCAAAGTATAAGCCAAAGTTCTCACAAATGTCTTGTATGGACTGGTATCAGCCCCACCCCGCCTTCTTGCAAAACCCAGCTCAACTCCCTCTCACCCACTTTGTCCCCGCCATAATGGTCTCTGAGATGTGGCTCTAGCACCACGAGCATCAGGACCTTTGCACATGCTGCTATCTCTGTCTGGAACCCTCTTCTCACAGATATCCTATGACTTGCCATTCACGGCTTTCAGGGTTTTTCTCTAATGTCATCTTATCTTGGAGGCTGCCCTTGGCCTCCCTCCACCCAACATGGCATATTCTACCCCCTTTACCCTATGTCATTTTTCTCCCTAGCACTTATTATTACTCAATGTATTATGGATTTACTTGCTTATTGTTTTTATCATCCATCTTCCCACACTAGAATATGAACTCCCTGAGGGCAGGGATTTTGTTTCATTTGCCAATGTGTCACAGCACCTAGAACGGTGCCCAGCACATGTCAGGCACTCCATAAATGTGTGTCACATGAATGAATGCATTACAGAATAAACACAAGGAAACTGGGGACTGTAATTTGTCACAAGAATAGAGCAAAGAAAAAAATGCGTAGCTACTGAGAGAGATTCTAAAAAGATAGCTGATTTCTTCAGCATGTGGATCTGGTCAAACCTTGAATAAATAGAACTAACAAATCCCTTAATGTGATGAGGAATGTCTGTTCTCCTAACAGACATCATCCTTTCCAAACAGCATGCTCATTAAAGTCAAGAAAAAGACAAGAATATCCACTATTATCACTGTTTTTAAATAAGACCCTAAGACGTTTTGTGAATAAGTCAATAATAATAACAATACTAGCAGCTAATATATATTTGGGTGCCTTTTTGGCCACTGCTCTAAGTCCTAAGTGCCTTATATGTATTCAGTAGTTCACAACAATAGCCAAGGTTATATGAGTGTGTCGCCATTATGAAGGACAAGGAAAAGTTACATGTTTTGCCCAAGGTCACACAGCTGGCAAGGAGCCCAGCTAGAATCGGAGATTCCTGATTCTGGCAGTCATTCTGTTCTAACCACTCTGAGGTACCACCTCAATGAAAAATCATGAAGATACAGATGCTCTAACGCTGGAAAACAGAAAGCGACTTTATTCTCATTCCAGATGGTATTGTTGTGTACCTAGAAAACCCAAGGTAATTAAGTGAAGAAAAACTACCAGAAGTGACAAGAATTCAATACGGCCAGTCATAAACAAACAAACAAACAAACAAACAAATAAGACACACACACACACACACACACACACACACACACACACACTGATCGACAATGCTCCTCTGTTCCAGCAGTAACGACTTAATAGTAAGGAAAATAGATCCCATTTCTCTAAAGCAGTAATAAATGTGGGATACTTGAAAATAAGCCTGGCATGGAATGGAAAGGATGTGTCTAAAAAAGGGGACAGAAATTCATTGAGGACCTAATTAAAAATCTTGAATGGAGAGAAGTTCTATATTCATGAATGGAGAGACTCAGTACATAAAGATGTCAAATGTCCCCCAAATTAATTCTGGAGTCACTAAAATTAAAATAAAAACACCAATTGCATTTTTGGAAACGTCTAAAAATTAAATTGGTGAATATAAAGGCATTGTGACAAAAGAAGGAAGAACCACATATGAAATTGTATTCTACATGAATATTTCAAACATGGGGATGCCAATTCCAGAGTAAAGAGATCAATGGGACAAAATGAAATGAGAATACAAGAACAGTTCTACGCTACACCGTCTGATATGGTGACCACTCGCCATCTTGGTTCCTGAGAACTTGACGTGGCTAGTGTCACACGTTGAAATGGTAATACTTTGGATATACTGCCTTCAATAGAATATATTATGAAAATTAACTTTACCGGTATCTTTTTTTTTTTACTTTTAAAATATGTCTACTAGAAAATTTAAAATCACATTTGTGGCTTGTATTACATTTCTATCATACAGAACTGGTCTTGAGTATAAAAAAATGTAGTGTATTATTTTCTAAAGATAAAAGTTAGCATAGGCATTTTACTTTGCTTTTTATTTTTTCATGTTTTTATTTGAAATCCAATTAGTTAACATACAGTGTAAAATTAGTTTCAGGAGTAGAATTTAGTGACTCATCACTTACATACAACACAACAAGCACTCTCCTTAATACCCATCTCCCATTAACCCATCCCCCTGCCCAACATAGGCATTTTTTAAAAAATATTTTACTTATTTATTTGAGAGAGAGCAAGAGAGTGAGAGAGCACAAGCAGGGGGAGAGGCAGAGGGAGAGAGAGAAGCAGGCTCCCCGCAGAGCAGAGAGCCCGGCACAGGGCTCCATCCCAGGACCCCAGGATCATGACCTGAGCTGCTGGCAGATGCTTAACCTACTGAGCCACCCAGGTGCCCCCTGGCATAGGCATTTTAAATGAGTCAGGAGAAGATATATTAGTGAAATGCTGGAAGAATTACGGAGTGACTATGGGGGGCAGGAGAAATATAGTTTTGATATTTTGGGCCGTATGCTGAAATTCCAGATAAATTGAAAAATGAAGTAATAAAAGTACTAGAAGAAAATTTAAGTGAATGTTTAAGAAAACTGGAGGAATGAGAAGAGCATGCCAAGTCCAAAGGAAAAAAAAAAGTTCTTGATGAATTTGACTATATAAAATACTAAAGCTTTCAATATTGTCAAGTAACATAAAAAACACAATTGAATGTCACAAGAAACATGAGGAGGTATCTGCAACCAATGTGACAAATCCTTACCTTATAAAGAGCTCTTATAAATCAGTAAGAAAAAGAACACTCCAATAAGAAAATGTGCCAATTACATGAACAGCCAATTTACAAAAGGAGAAACAGAAATGAGAAAGATTCCTCGTAAAAAAGAAATTCAATCTTAGTAGTAATCAAAGAAATGCAAATTAAAATAGCAATTGCCAAGGATCAAAAAAGAATAATATATGATGTTGGCAATGAGTGCTGTCATATACCGCCATGCAACTCTAAATTGGTATGATCTTTCTGGAGGACAATTTGGCAATGTGTACAAAAGGTTCCAAAATGTGCTCACGCTATTTCTAGGAATTTATCGTCAGAAACTAATCGGAGATGTTCATACAAAAATACAAGTATGAGTTTCCTGCATTGTTGTTTGTAATCAGGAGAGATTGGCAACCATGGCCACGCTCCAGAGCGAGAGCTTCCTTGAGTACGTCTAGCATAGCCATAGGGTAGAATTTTTTCAACAGCTATTGGAAGAAACTTCAAGAGAATGTACATCTACCTCTCATCCTGGCCCAAATTCTTCAAAACAGCAAAGACTTCTTAAGAAAAATATCTGAAAGACCTCTGGAAAGCAATGAAGAAGACTGTCCGTGGACAGAATATTTGCAGAACTCTGGGAAGATAGGAAAAAAGGGAACAGACCGTAGACTAAAAAGGACTGGGGGAAAGCCGTCCAAAATACACAAGACGGTGGCAAAGACGGGGTAGCTCGTGGGGTCACCAGGCCTGGTAGACAGGTTGCTGTGAGTCACAGTGATGGAGAATTCCTGCTGCACAGGAAAAACATTGCCACTGGACCGCTAAATTAAAGAAGCTGTTCTAATAGGAAGAACATGTATTTGTTTATACGTATTCACTCATATGCACTGAGAAAACTTACAGACGTAGGCTATCGATGTTAACAATGACCTTCAGGGGCTAGGTTATGGCCGACTTTTAACCTTCCTTTCTGCTCTTCTGGGTTTTCCAAGTTTTCTGCACTGAGCACATATCAATATTACAGTTAGAAAACAACAGATGAGTATTTTTAAATAAAGCAAAAAAATGAAAACAAGGAGATCTTGACATTTTTCTGTAAGAGCATAACTACAATCTTATTAGCTTTCTTTTGAGTTACTGTAGTAATGTCCTGGCTGGTTTCCCAGATTCTGGTCAGCTGAAGATTGCTACCATCTCTCACTCCCTACCTAAAAGCCTTCCATGGCTCCCAACTACTGATGTTCAAGTCCAAACCTAGAGGCTTGTGGGGCCTTCACCATTCTTCACTTCTCCCACTACCCACTGGCTATATGCTATTTCCCGAAGGTTCCACACACCTTCCAACTCTACTCCTTGGCCCCTGTTGCCCTGGCACTATCCGGCCCTGGCAGGTGGGGCTTTGGGGGAAAGCCACAGCCAGAAGCTACCAGAATAGCCCTGGGGACCGGCACACTCCAAGAGGCCCAGCTAAAACAAAGCATCCTGGGATACTTCAGCAGGAGCTGGTATGGAAAGACAGAGCTGGTCTCTGAGATTCAGAATCCAAGAAAATAATAAAATTCTAATGCAGAATCCTGTGACGAAAATTGCAGGGGACCACAAGGAGCTCTCCTTGAGACATGAGTTGGTTGGTCTACATATCCACCTCCTTGCTTTTGCGGTGGGGGTTGGGGTGGGGATTCTGGCCCTGGCTGGTGGTCTCCTCTTCATAAGGGTGGGCACAAACCTGGGTTAACACCTCCACCTGGCACCTCGTGGCTTTGACCTTGGCAAAGTGACTTCATCCTTCCTGAGCCTACAAAACAGAGCTCGCCTCAGGCAGGGTAACTAAATGTCATCACCTGCACACAGACCCTCCACCACTCCCTAAAAAGCAGAAATGATGTTCTAAGTCCATTTTCCCACCCCAAAGATTCGGCTTCACGGGGCTAGAGTCATGCTTTGGGAATCACGCCCAGAGGCTGTGTAGGCGGCCCTAGGGAGTGTCCCTGGTGAGGCCTCCGAGGTCGCCGTGGATGGTGAGGGCTCCGAGGTCGCTGTGGATGGCAGGACCCCCCCCACCCCGCGACCTCTAGGAACACCTTCTGGGCCCTCACTCTCCCCTGTGCTCCAGGATCCCCGTGGCCTGGGAGGGAGTGTATTTGTCTGCTCTCACAGCCCAGGTGAGCTGAAAGACTGGCCCTCTCCCCAGCCCAAGATGAGCCCTGTTCCCACAGCCAAGCCTCCTGCCCTCTCTAAGCAGGGTTCAGGTAACTCCTTTCTTGTAAGAGTCGGGGTGTGTGCAGTAGAAGGGTGCTCAGCTCTGGGGACCTGGTGTGGAGTGTTAGGGAGGAAGCATCCTCCCTAGGGGGGATAGAACACCGTCACCGGGATGGCAGGAGCCCTACAAACCACAGGCCCTGACTGGGGATGGTTCTCACGTATGTGGGGTCTCCCTGCTTTGCAGGGATGGGCACGGCAGAGCACCTGCTAGTGGCTCACTGTCCCTGGGGGCACTTGCGGGAAGAACAAGTGTTGCTTGAACCCTAGAGTCTGTCCCATGGAGCTTCAGCCTCAGAAGGTTGAAGGTCTTCAAGTTCAGTCCTTGACCTTGAACTTGACCTTCTCCCATTAAATATCTGTACTGGACCGGGGCCCTGAAGGAAAGCCTATGACTACCAGTGCCAGCAAAGCCAGTCTGACCCTCCACCCCTCACCCCCTGCCGTCTGTTAAATGAACAGGCAGCCAGATGGGTTTCATCCATCCCAGTGTTCCCCAGCTTCAGTTCGTCCTGTACAGCCATAGAGGTAATTTCACCACCAAGTGCACCACCCAGGTGCTTGCGAGCTTAGTTTTTTCCTTTGAAGAGCCTCACTTTTTAAATGAGGTTTCCATTCTCAACGATTTTGTCAATGAAGTGCAGTTTTGATGAGCTAGTCATCTTCCCCCCGGTAGATAACAACATAAACAGGCAGCTATTAAAATTGTACAAAAATCCTATCACATATACACACACCCTGGGAAATAATGGACTCCCCAAATGCCGAAGAGGCTGCCACCAACAGCCGTGTCGGTGTGGGCAGGAGGATTTGGAGCCATCCCTGCTGGCTGGCCCGCAGGCCAGGGCCCTCCCTGATTATTCATTTGACACACAGAGAGAGATTACAAGTAGGCAGAGAGGCAGGCAGAGAGAGAGGAGAGAGGAGGAAGCAGGCTCCCTGCTGAGCAGAGAGCCCGATGTGGGCCTCGATCCCAGGACCCTGGGATCATGACCTGAGCCGAAGGCAGCGGCTTTAATCCACTGAGCCACCCAGGCGCCCGGAGAGGACATTTCTTGCCTAGGAGCAGACAGCCTGTCACCTAAAAGCATGAGCAAGTTTTCAGATAAAAGTGGGGGCCCAGGATGGGGCTCTAGGACCATTAGGATTAGAATTTGGTCTGTCAGGAGTCCCCTCCTGCCTCCTAATGATGGAAGTTCTGCAGCTGTGTGGGTGGCCCAGGTGACCCTGCAGCCTGGAGGGAAGCCAAAAGACAGAGAGCAGAGGTGCCTCCAGCCTTCCAGCATGCCTGGCCCGTTTCTCAGATAAAATAGGCCTAGGAGCACAGGGGCCTCAGCTCAACCCCAAGCCGGGTTCGAAAACTCCAGCGGACTGGGTCCCACCCCAGAGGGTCTGATTCAGGTTGGCCAGAAAGGTGGGGGGAGCCCTCAAATCTGCCTTTCTAACAAGTTCCCAGGTGACAACGACACAATGCTGCTGGTCCAGGACAGTACCTTAGCGGATGCGATTACCCGATCCTGGTAAGACAGGATTCTAGAGTGTCGGCCACTCAGCATGAACATCCCGGGATGACACAGCTAAGAAAAATGACTCAGACACAAACTACATGTGTGCATTCCAATGCCCAGCATCGTTGCCGCCCAGAAGCGACCACGAGACAGGTCCCTGGTCGCTGCTGGTTCCAGTGGCTGGCCCAGAACACCAGTGAGATCTCTGGGACAATCTCCACCACGAAACAATGCCACATCCAAAAAAAGACCCAGCTGAGAAATGACAGAAACGGCTTGGCTGCGTTCTGTGGGCGTGTGACTTGCTGACTGTGCCAGCTCCTCCCTTCCCCACGGCCCCTGTGACATGCTAGCGGCAGGGGTCTCCCTGCGCCCCTCCCACCCCATCTCACCGTCCGGGGTGCAGGCAGACTGAGGGCCACAGAAGGAAAAACCACTGCATTTGCCCCCCAGAAGCTGGCCCCCTGGATTAGAGAGTCATGGACTGAAATCCCCGCTAAGTGTTCAGCCTCGTGTCAGGCAGCTTGCAGGGTGAGCGGACAGAGAGCTCGGCCTGGCTCTCATCCACATGGGCTCCCGGGCCAGTGGTGCTGGGTGCTGGGCGAAGAAGCAGATGGCGGATCATGCCGCACTGGGCAAGGAGCAGGTCCGGAGGATGGAGAGCACGTGTCATCCACCTGGGGAGGAAGGCTGGCCAGGTGTGCGGGAGGACGTTCCTGCAGAGAGGCCAGCATGGAGGTGCGGCTGCAGCAGACGGGGGAGTGACTGGGGGGGGGGGGACAGAGGAGGAGGCCTCGGGGGACCATGGAGGGGCCCACCAGCCAGGCCAAGGAGTTCATTCTCACTTAGGGCGGCAGAGAAGCCGTGATGCCTCCTAAGGTTGGCTCCTGGATTAGATGCAAGCACGAGGTCCCTGTCCTTCACTGCAGGAGTGTCCCCCAGGCGACTGCTCCGTAAGAAAAACCACCTTTAGAGGGGGTGACCAGAGAGACCGCTTGGGTGGGGCAGCCAGCGACTTGGCAAGCCTCAAAGGCTTCCAAGGGCCCGGCGGGGCTGTGGAGGGCTGAAAGGGCCAGTGCTTTCAGGAGGAGGAGCTCTACAGATGGTGCCCTTTCAGGCTGGGCAGATCAAGCGCCTCAGAGGATCCCAGCCCTTGGGGGAGGTCTCTGGTATGGAAAGGTCAGCCCCAGAAGGACCAGCGGCGGGGCAAGGAGTCTCAGAGCCTGCCTGGAGCGTGTGCAGGAAGGGGCACCATGCAGCCACACAGCTGGGCTCCTGAGCCGGGGCAGCCACAGGCTGTGGAGCCAGATTCGAGATGATCAGGAAAATAACAGCCACCTTTGCTTGGTGCTTCTCCTGAGCCAGGCACGTCTCTCAGCACTCTGAGTTTCTAAACACAATTCGTCCTCCCCACCGCCTGAAGAATTAGGTAGTGTTACTAGCCCCATTTTCAAGATAAAGAAATTGAGGCACAAAGAGGCGAAGTAATTCTCATGGCCACACCCCCGGGAGTGGCAGGAACAGGGTCAAAGACCCGACCTCCCTAGGCCCTCATTACAAATTCTTTGAGCTCAGAGAGATCATTGGGGTCAACCGGCCCCACTCCCTTATCTTCCAGAAGGGGAAACTGAGGCCTGGAGAGACTAATTCGTCTAAGGGTGCTTAGCTGGCTAGCCGCGTCATGGAATTGGGAAACTAAAGAATAACTTGGTGAAGATGGTTTTGTTGACCACAGGACCTGGAACTTGGGGGAAGAGGCCCGAATACCCCCACTGCTGTCTGCTGGTTGCCCGGGGAAGCCCTGCTCACTGCCTTCATCTCCACCCCAAGACCTGCCTCCATCCTGTGCCTGCCATGCCCACACGGATGTCACAGCTCTCTGGTCTCTCACCTCCTCGTCCCCAGTTCCAGTGACCTCTACCTTCACTCCACTTCAGCCGTTCACCCAGAGCCAGAGCCTGGCCCCTCAATCCCGACGTCCTTCCTCCAGTCTGACCACGCCTCCCACCCTGCCAGCTCCCTCAAGCTTCCCAGAGACTTCCAGAGCTCCACTTCCTCCAAGCCCACAGGCCATCTGTCTGCTCATCCCTCTCCATCCCGGGCCCTGTGGATCACCCACTCAGCAGCACCCTCAATCTTCATCACCCACCCCCACCGCTGTCTTCCACCTGCCAGAGCCCCGGCCCACTCTCCACCTTCTCCACCCTGCCGCAACGTGTCACCGTGTCACTGTCACCACACTCACCAAGGACGGTCACACTGCTTGCAGACCAGGGCTACTCTGACGGCACTGGCCCCCGCCACAAGAGGGCGGTGTTTTCCACCCTAAATTCCTGTCGGGCCGACTGGGAACTACACTGACATTGAAGGCTCATTGAAACCCCCTGGGGAGCTCGCACAGGGTCTAATGCCCAAGGTCATCAGATGTAAGGAGATCGTTCTGAGGGCTGGAGGCTGTTCTGGGGGCTGTTAAGAGCTTCCCAGGTGTTTCTAAAATGCGCCCTATCCACACAAGGCAACACTACTCAGCTGAATCAAGAAAGAAACTACCAATACAGGATCCATGGATGAACGTCAAAAACATTATGGGAAATGAAAGAAGCGAGACACAGAAAAGTCCATGTTATATAATTCTATTTATATGAAATTTCCAAAACAGGCAGAAGGAGGGAGCAAGCAAATGAACCTGGTGCTGGGGGTGGGCCTGAGTAGAAATGAGCACAAGGGATCTGTGGAGTGATCCGGGGGTGGGGGTGGGGCTGGTTCTAACACTGGGTTGTGGCCATGGCGGCATAACCAGATCAACTTACTGAAAATGACTGCATTGTGCACTAACAATGGACGGACTGTACGGTGTACAAATGATATCCCAGGAAAGCTGTTCAAAGTGGGGGCAGAGGGGGAACCCGACATATTAAAAAAAAAAATTCCCGGTGATTCCAATGAGTGGCCAGAACCCAGCGAAGGAGTCCTGACACCCAGTGACCCCGAGGCCACGTCCCCTCCTCCCTGGCCCTCCACAGCCCAGCGCCTGTGCCCTTCACGCACCCTGGCACGCCGCAGGCCACATTATTATCCTTTGACTGAAGGGACAGGCATTCCTGCTAGAGTTTGTCCCAGGAATCAGTGGAGTAGAGGATGTCCACTGAATGAGCACTACTATGCAGAGGTCTTTCATTTTCTCACTCCACCTCTCTCATCACCAAGTCCCTGTGAGGTCGGGATAAATACCCCCATTTACACAAGGGGACTAGATCTCCCTGAGATGAAGTGTACTGCTCACACGGCCACACAGCCCTTGCCTGGCAGGGCTGGGCCTAGAGATAAGCCTTCCTGATACCAAATTCTTCCCTCTTTCTCAACGCGTTTAAATCTTGGCTGCAGAGAGGGCCGAAGAAAGTTCTATCTTTTCAGCCACCGGTGTTCCCTAGGGGGCCTTGTTTGTCTCAGCAGGAGCTCTGGGTCCCATATATCCGAGTCAACAAGGTGAAGGAAATTGTCCGGGCCCACACAGCCCTTGCTTGGCCGAGTGAGATCTGGAGACGGGCCCCATCCGATCGATCCAAGTCCCAGGCAGCCTCTCGGCACCAGACACAAGGTAGGATGGCTCTCCAGGCATGGGAGCAGCCAGCCCTGAGGTGGGATGGCTCTCAGCCCTGCACCCCTTCCAGTCCCGATAATAATAAGCTTCTGGGATTAAGCTTCTCCTCCCGCCCCCAAGCCCTGCAACCTCAGGACTGCTTTCATTTGATGATCTTTTCAGTGCAGTTCAGAACAGAAGAGCTTGACGCTGCTGATCGGCCAATTTCATAAAAGGAATTCAGTTTCCCTCGCACTCATGAAAAGCTGTTAGCCCCTGGAGGGCGTCCAGGGTCTGCCCGCCAGCGATGCAGCCCAGACATCGGGAGAGGGGTGCCAAAGCCCTTGGGCACACAGAGGAGTCAGCTGGGCTGAGAGATTTAAATCGAGAGGGGTCCTTGCCAGCAACACCACCAAGCAACATCCTGTCCTCAGAGAAGAGGTTTCCCGCTGAGATGCCCTGAAACTCCAGCGGAGCGCCCTAACACAGCCGTGTGGGGGTGGAGATGTGCTCCCAGATTGTCGATTCTGGACCCCAGCGAGGACAGCATAACGGAGGGGGCGGGGGCGGGGGGGTCAGGCGGGCAGAGGGCCCTTTATCAGCATGTGCCCTGGAGGAAAGGGCCCATCACCCTCTGCGGACTTCAGTATCCTCATCTGTAAAATGGGAGCACAACCCCTTCCTGCCAGGCTGCAGGCTGTGAGAGCGTTTGGGAATCTCTAAAACAGCAACCAAGACGGGACGAACAATTTAACTTCTTTAAACCAAGGCTTTGGTGTCTTTCAAACCTCCCAAGTGACAAGCAGTTCCCATGTGACAACAGGAAGTTTATAAAGGGACAGAAGGGGCAAGGGGAAACCTGCACAGGGAGTCGGGTTCCCAGAACTCGGTCTGGACTTTTCTGTGAATAATCTTTCACGACTTCAGAGGGCTCTGAAACCCAGAGCTCTGTCCCGTCCCCTCTCTGGGCCTCGGTGTTTCAGTTCTATACAGTGAAGTAGTGGGGGAGACGTCCCTAACGGCCCCTCACGCTGACAGCCAGAGACTGCTGGAAACAAGCAGATCTCTCCAGATCGCAGCCAAGTCTGGTGTCAGTGGGGCCACAGGGCTGGGCGTCCCCCACCCTCACTGTCAACCTGCCTGACACTCATCTTCGAGCACCGGTCACTGCCATAAAGAAGGCAGGCTTCCAGCCTCCTGCAGAGTTTGGCAATGAGTCACTGCCACTGCAGGTCATGTCTCCCTTACGCCTGTCCCTGGGGACTGAGAAACAGAGAGGTGGGAAGACGAGGACCAGACTAGCCTGGGAAAAGCCTGCCTTGTTTGGATAACCACAGACTGTGGGGCCAAACACTTCTGCTTTTCAAGCACCTCCACGTCATCCCTCCCCGTGCATGAACTTTCCAGCTTCAAAGCTCTTTCCAATCCATGACTGATTTTGGCAAGAACTGCAGAGAAGGCATGGGAAGAGCTACTGTCCCCATTTTACAGGGGAGGAAACCACAGCTCAGAGAAGTGAGGCGACTTCTCCAAGGTCACACAGCCAGTACATGGAGCGGGCTCTCCTTCCCTCGGGAGAGGTGGGGCAGAGCCTCAGAGGGTAAGCGTGCAGCTGTAGCGGGAAGAGGTATGGTGACTCCCAGCCCTGCGCTGCACCCACCTTCCTGGACACACGCACCCCTCCCCAGATGCTGCCACAAGGGGTGAGTTCTCCGAGTCTCCTCCGACCGCGGTCTGCCGGGACACCTGACTCCCACATTGTCTCCCTGCATGGCTCACAGTGTTTTCTCGGGCTGCTGAGCACATGCGGAATGGCTGCGCTGGCTGGGACGCTCTGAAGAGCCAGAGTACACGTGGGGAGAAAAGAGGAAAGTAGAAGTTCCAGTGAGAACTGGAGAGAAGGCAAGAGATCATTTTGCACTCATCGGACTAGGGAAAACTTTTTAAACGTTGCTAATATCCACTGTTAGTAAAGACATGTGGACACGGGGATTTTCAAACACTGTTGGTGGGACGAGGACTCAGAACAGCCTTGCTGGAGGTCAGCTTGTTGCAATATTTTAAATGACCCAATAATTCCGCTTCTAGAAATCTACTGAGAAGATGCACATCGAGACAGGAAGAGGCTGGCTTTGATATAAAAAAGCTGGACACATCCAATAAATTACGACTTATCCATCTGACAGAACACCATGATCCATTAATAGGAACGTGGTCTATCAAGGTCTCTATGATGTGTAGCAAAGTGAGAAAACCAACGTATATAGTATGAAGTCATTTGGGCTTAAACAAATATATGGAAAAAGTTCTGGGCAGATGAACAGTAAACTGAAATCTGGGGTTCACTTGGGAGAGAAAGAGGGATTTAGAGGGATGGAGCAAAGTGACGCTATGACTTTTTTACTCTCCATAGTCAGCTTTTTTTCTTTCTTAGCAAAAACAAAACAAAACCCTGAATGATGAATGCATGGAAGCCATTAAAATAAACCACCAAAGAAAACTCCCAACAAACCCACCAATCCACGGTGACCCTGGAACCTTCATTCCAAGCCAGCTCCTCCCCAAACTCCCCTCACGGTAGAGACGCTCTTGGCGGCTCATCGTGATTTTAGGGGGTCACTGGGCTTCAGTAACAAGGACAGCAAACCTACAAGCTCAGTCAGGGATTGAGCCACAGGATTTAGCCGAGAAGGATGACAGAAGGGAAGGTTTCGCTCCTGAGCAGGGGTTCACCTGCCCCGTGCCCAAATTCCTCAGCTACCGGCTCTCTCTTGTCCCTGGCGTTTCAGCTCTGAGTCTGCTCCTAAAAGCGGGCTTAAGGGTCCTGTGATGTTACCCGTCCCCGATGAAGGCATGCTGCCCCCTGGAAGGAGACCGCAGCTGCCAGGCCGGTGTGGACGCACCCTCTCGGGCACACATACCTCAGAGAACCTCTGCACATCTTGGGTCAGCGTGCCCACTCGCTTCCACTGGTAATACTTGAGCAACTTCAGGATGGCTGGATTCACCGCGTTATCTGATGGGACAGTCCGAAAGAAATAAGGGTATTTTTTCTTATCAGCTAGGACGGGCGTGGTCGCAGCAAAGGAAAGCTGGAAAACACAAAAGAGACATCACCTTTACTGGTGGGCTTCACGGCTGTGCACCCAGGACCTTTCCCAATGGAACAGAGACCCTGAACCTGATGGGGGGGGGTTGCTAATGCATGAGGCATGGCATTTTTTAAGCCCTTTTTATTGGGAAAGTGATACATTATAATTGAAGAGATCAGGTTTTAAAAAAATGCCAAATAAGGAGAAAGAAGGAAAAACGCGGACCAATAATTTACTCCTCGCCAATGAACCACCATTGATGTAATTTATTTCCTTCTGGTCCTTTTCCCACGCATGGTGACTTTTTAAAAAAGAGATTCTTGAGATCATTCTATGTACACAATTGAACCCTTCCCTTAATATTATCTCACAAGCCTTGAAACCATCTTGTTAAAAAGAAGCTCGTTGCAAACATTTTAATAGCTGTGTAATACTCCAGCATAGGAACATATCATAATTTACTGAATTATCTCTAATTTGGGGGCATTTAGACTGTTTG
This sequence comes from Ailurus styani, assembly GCA_002007465.1. NCBI lineage: Eukaryota > Metazoa > Chordata > Mammalia > Carnivora > Ailuridae > Ailurus > Ailurus styani. The sequence continues at coordinate 632,190 of LNAC01000240.1, read as the reverse complement.
CAATTTGTCATTGTCATATTATTCTTTAAGCATCTTTGTGCAAAGCATCTTTTCCCCACATTTTAGGCTGTTTCTGTAGGGTAGGGTCCGTGATATAAAATTTCCCACATAAAGGAGATGAGGTTTTGCAGACTTAATACTTATTCCCCCCCCTGCAAATTATGTCAATTTACACACCCACTAGCCAGGTGTAATTAGAGGGCAGATTTCACCACAGTCTTACCAACAGAGAAATAAAACATTTCTCTCTATAATCTTATAATGGTTTATCATGAAAAAACTGAATCCTATTGCATTCATGGGTTATGCAAAATGTTTAGCTTATTTCCCTGGGATCGTTAACTACTACTGTGTTCTATTTTAGGAGGTGCTTTTTCATGTCCTTTGTTTATTTTTTGAGTGGTATTCTAATGCTTTTCTTACTGAGTCTAATGAGGACTTTTTTTTATAAGTACAGCATCCAAACTCAGACTATTGGAGTTACTGCAAATATCCTGGTTTGTTTGTTTTCACATTGTGTGTGTGCGTGTGTGTGTGTGTGTGTGTGTGTGTTTTAATTGACACTCAGTAGTCAAATCTGTCTATCTTCCCCTTCATTATTCCTTCTCTTTCTTTTAAGTGCCAGTAAGTTGCTAAATTGGATTTTAATTATCTGTCTTCCAAGGCCCAGCTTAAATGTCACCTTCTCTGTAGCATTTCCTCTGATCTCTGCTCTCCCTGTCCCCCGGCCTCACCCACAGAAGGTGCTTATCATACTTTTTGATCTTTGCTGCGTGCCAGTGGAAACACAGTATCTTACTGCTCTTCTAATTTGCATTTACCTTATTATAAGCAAGGAATACCTCTTCCTATGCTCAAAAGCAATTTGCACTTTGTTCTGGAAACCGTTCGCATCCTTTACCTGTTTTCCAATTTGAGTCTTAGTCTTTTTCTTATCAGTTAGTAGAAGTGATCTTTTGTATTAATGAAACTAGCCCTTTGCAATAGAAGTTGCTCATTGCCCCCAAGTCTGTATTTTTTCTTTTCGTGTTTCTTATAGTGTCTTCTGCCATCGAGACTTTTATTTTAATGTGGTTGAATTTATCAATTTTTTCCCTTTTATGTCCTCAGGTTTGATGTCGTATTTAGAAAGGCTTTTCCCCCATTGAGCCTATTAAATAATTCCTCCATTTCTTTCAGTCATCCCCCTCCCTCCTTCCCTCTGTTCCTCTTTTCCTTCCTCCCAAACTCCCTTTCTCCTTCCCCGCTTTCTTTTGCTTCATATAAACCCTTGACCCAGACAGGGCACAGCTGAAGCAAGCTCACTCTGCCTTCACAGGCCTTGTCCCTGAGCCCTTGTTGTCCCAACAGCAGCTCTAGACCTAATACATCCCAGAGTCCAATTTCAGCATCCGGGCAAATAATATCCGGGTGTCCTCAGGCCCCAGGGAAGATACTTTTTACCACCTCTCCTGTCACCTGAGGAGCCGCTCCTTCTTTTCCTAAGCCTTTCACAGAGTGAGGCAGCAGAGACCTTGTCTCTCTTCCTGGTCTGGCTCAGAGGGTAGACATCCACTCCCTAGGATCCCTGCATCTCTTGTGCCCGATCAGCAACCTCACCACATCCCATCTGTTGGAGATGAACACAAAATATCCCATCAGCTATCACCTGGAGCTAGAGAGTAACCTGTAGGAACCAGCTCCTAAGATCCTCATAGAGAGAGGGACATCATCCCAAGACTGCTAAAGGCCAAGGGTAGAATGACTGTTTAGAAAAAGTCTGAGTAGAAGAAGGACCAATGGGAAGAAGAACACACAGAGGGGAAACTCTCAGCTGGACACACCGAGGAATTCTTGTATTCAGAGTTGTCTAGCAATGCCAGTGGTGAGATCCCCACATCTGGAGGTATGTAAAAGAAGGCTGGACTATGACCTGGTGGGAATACAGAGGAGCTCCAAGGTATCTGCGAGCTCCTCAAAAATTATATGAAAAGGTTGTGTGGGCAGGTATGTGCCTATAGGTATGCCCATTTTTCTGAAAAGAGGATCCACAGTTTCCATCAGGTTCATTAGGAGGGCCCTATAACCCAAACATAGTCAGCACCCCTGACTATGCAGGCGACAGTGAGGTCCCAGAATGAGGACAAGAAATAGATTCTCTCTACAGGCTCCTTGAATGTAGTGTCTGTGCCTCTTCTCTCAAAATTAAAACAACACTTCAAGCCTCCTATGGACAGCAGAGTAAGAGGGAGCTATTAGAAAAATCAGGGAGTAATTCTTTCAGGACTTGGGATGGTATATATGCTGTCACACACACACCCCCCAAATGCTTATCTAACACAATTTGGGAAATACTGGTTTTCTGATGTGATTTCTGAATCACACTCTGGTTGATACTTGATCACTATTGTCCCATCAGTTCCAGGTCCACAATTAATTGTTGCTTGAACAACCTCATATGTTTGCCCTGTAGGTAATTACAGTGGTTACTGTTCAGTGAATAAATGGCCCATTGTGTTTACAATGGGCTTGGAGTACAATCTATGCCCCCGGTCTAAATCATGTTGGGTGCAAAATATTAACTGGCACCAGTATTTTCTGCCCCATTTGAGATAATGCTCACTTTGATTAGATGGCTCGGTATTACCGTGCCTCTGGCTTTAGGCTCCTCGAACTTTCTTCTATGGACAAAGACTGCCAGGGGCCTAGGAGCACTGCTGACTCTCAGAACTGGAGGAACCTGAGAAGTCATCTAGCTCCGGGCTCAGCTCCCCTGGCTGCGTGGTGGAATCACCTGGGGAAATTAAAAAATATACGATGCCTTGGTCCCACACCAAACCAACTGAATCAGAATCTCTGTGTCAAGAGCCCAGGGCTCAGGGTTATTAAAATGACTTGGCATGTCATTACGATACCTAGGGAGGGTTGAGAACCACAAATATAGCTCAACATTCCTAGTTGCGAATAAGCAGGCTAAAACCTAGAAATGGGAGACATCGACATATTCGCCACAGAGGTAGACACGGGACTCCAAAGGTGGGTTCACAGCAAGCACCCCAACACCTGTGCTCTTTCTCCCCTTGAAGGCTGCCCACTGCTTCCTATGTGCTGGCTAGGCCTCCCTCCCCGGCCCAGTCGCTCAGCATCCAGAAACACCAGGCCTGCTGCTTCATGGCCCGATCTGCTATGCCCAAGCTTTCTGCGTTCTCCTTCCTTCTTTTGCACAACCAAGTTCGTTTCCAAACACGCTGTGATTGAGCCTCAGAGTTATTGAGGCCCGGAGTTAATCCCCAACCAAGGATTTATCTCAGAGAGTACTTTTAAAATTTATTGTATAGTTTTGTTATCATTTCTGGTTTTATTGCCCTGTTTTGAGAATTTGGCATGGAGAGTGTCTGCTTTTGGAATTTATCGAGATTTTCTTTGTGGCCTATTCTACAATCAATTTTTGTGAAAGTTCCATGGTGGCCGGAAAAGAGAATGCAGTCTCAAGTTGTAAGCTGTAAAAGTCTTTATCAGATTTCTTATGTATAACAGATATAATCAACCAAAGTAACTTAGTAGCACAAGCTCTGTTTTTCTGTTTACTCGGTCTGTCACAGACTGGAAGACTTGTCCAATTTTTCTCTATCGTCTCTGACAATTTCTCCAACCATTTCAACAGTTTTTGTTTTATCTGCTTTCATTTTATGTTGTTTTGGGCATAAATGTTCATTACAATTATATCTTTATTTTTTCGCAATGTATACCCTTGCCTGGTGCCAAGAGCAGGCACTTAATAATCATTACACGAACTGAGAATTAAAATATTTATCAAGGTAAAAAAAAACCCTCTGTCATTTTATTACTTTTCTGGTCATTTTATTACTTTCTGGTTTATATTATATCATGCTTGATATTAACATTGAAACCTTTACTTTATTTCTGCTTGTATTTGCTTGTCATAGATCTGATCCTCCTTTTATTTGCATTCTATTAAGATTGTTTTAAAGTATGTTTCTTGAAAAGAGCACATGGATTTTAAAACACGTAAGCTTATTGCTGTAATAAGGACGTGATCTTGCACTTATCTTGTTGGCAATCTTACTCTTTTATTTATTTATTTAGAGAGGGAGGGGAGGCTGTGGGGAGGGCAGAGGGAGAAGGAGAGAGAGAATATTAAGCAGGCTCTAGGTCCAGCATGGAACTCCATGCAGGGCTCCCTCTCACGACCCTGAGATCATGACCTGAGTAGAAATCATGAGTTGGAGGCTTAACCGACAGAGCCACCCAGGAGCCCTGGGCTGTCTTACTCTCTTTATATGCTTCCTGTTTGTTTCCTCTTGTTCTTTTTATACTCAGACTATATGCCTACTCTTCTCCATTCTGGATATATTAACCTTGCTTGTTGTTTCAAACTGCTGGAGTATCTTTTAATATTGTGAAGAAAGGCAAGTGGTTGAAATCTTGCTGAGGATGAGCATCTGTTGCCCTGACACATGATAGACTTTAGCTGGGTATAAAATTCTTGGGCTGTGCTTCTTCCTTTTGAAACTACAAAGTGATGCAAGGAGAAATCTGGGGCCAGTTTGATGCTTGTTCATTTGTAGGTATCTGGTGTCCTCTGCCTGGATCCCCAAAGAAGGTTTTTTTCCCTATTCTTAGGTTTCAAAAAATTTGCCAAGCTAGATCTTGGTGTGGCATTCTTGATTTTATCTGAGACACTGAGAGTCCTTTGATCTATACGTTCAAGTTTTCAACTCAGAAAAAAACATCTATGCATATACAATATGAATGTATGTTATATATATTATATTGATTATATTCATATATATTCTTTCCTCCGGAAAGCCTCATTATTTAGATGTTGTCTTTTCATTCTTCAATTTCATATCAATCATATTTCTTTCCATGATTTCATTTCTTCATCCTTGTCCTCTACATCCCACAAGAGCATCTCGTTTTATTCCGTATCTTCTTATTATGGGGTGTGCGCATATTTAGTTTCACTAATTTCTGGTAAAGTGGCTGGGAATCCACAGTCTCAGCAGCAGAGCACAAGTTCTTGCTTCTTCATATCCTGGCCAATAATTGGTATTATCTGCTTTCCTACTTTTTGCTTATCTTTCTGGGATATGGTAGCACTTCATTATTATTGGACTTTGCAGCCCTTAGGCTTTCAGGTTCTTTGTTCTATGAGTTTGTTGATCTTCTTTTCAATAGCCTCACTTTTAAGTTTTACTCTAACATATTTTAATGATGTTATTGAGATTTTCCATTTGCTAAAAGTTGTTTAGGATCACACTCCTTTTTTACCCTGTTGTCTTATCTCAGGCTAGTCCAGGGAGACCCTGTTTTTTTCTGCATATGACTGAGGACATTAAATGTTTTTCTCAATTTTTCTTTATTCTGCAATAGATCATTTTCAGAGGTGGACTCTTCCTCTGCTTCTTCTGGGTATGATGCACCTTTGATTATTTTTACAATACTTTTTCAAAGGCTGAGTGTTAGCTGTTTCCAGTGTACTCGTTGTCAAAAGCAAGGCAGGTCTTTTCAGACTTGGCTTATCAAATAACACAATACATGGATTGCCCATGACCCATTTTCAGTCTTTTTACATTATAATTGAATATTTTCCCCAGAAAGATGTTTAAGCACAGTCTTCAGCATCTAGAAGGCTCTCACTTTTTGCTGTTCTACGCTAATGAGTGACATCTTTGCCCTCAGTGCCTAATTTTCTGATGCTCTGAATCAACATAGTACATTACATTTCTATCATGGACTCCTGCCAGGGTTTTTCTTTCTTGCCCATAAAACTTTACTTGGGAGGTTTCTGCTTCCCAGGATGCAATGCACTCCTGTGTCCTCCTGTCTTCTTCCTATTCAGCTTTTCCTAGGAATTTATATGTCTCTTTGAATTTACAAAGGAGATGAAAAAGAGAAGAAATCCTCTTGGCTGCTTCAAGTGTCAACGACTGTGAGTAGAGGTGTAGCTGTGTCCAATTTTCTGACTGGTAAAGCCCTGGGTCTCTAACTCAGATTGTGGGAGAGAGAGGGAGAAGTCTATTACTTTTCACAATAATTATTGTCTTATGAGGCAGTGTTCAGAGTGCCAGGAGGCAAAGTTCTGTAGGATTTTATCAATCCAGCTCTATCTATTTTAAATCATTGAAGCCACCAAATGTCTAGAGTATCAGTTGGTCTTAGAGCCCCTCAGTTCTTTGAGGTAGGAATCACCATCCATTTTATAGCTGAAGAAACCATGCAAAAGAAAGGCGATGTAGGCGATGTAGGAAGGTCAGTATAGGAGTGATGAAACTGGCCTTTTAACTTCATATCTCGTTCTCTTTCTTCAACCAGCTCTGAAGAGCCAGTCCCAGCTGAGATGCGGCAAGGATCTGGGACTTGCTCCTTCTTCTGAGACCCCGTAGCACAGGGACAAGGCAGCTGATTCCAAGGCTTCCGGAATCTCTCAAACGTAGCAAGTTTCCATGGTGGGCATGGCTAGTCCCGGGGGATTCTGGAGACTCACCTTAACTAGCAGGTTGAGGTGGGGAGAGAGTTGTCAGCATCTCTCTCCAGAAGGGGAGCTCCAGCCTGGCATGAAATATTTTGTGAAGTTTAGGGTCTGCATATGGAAACACAAGTCACTTCAACATTAAGCCGAGGCCACTTCAGGGAGTTGGGGAAAGCGGGCTTCATTAAGCCCGTCTCTATGACTGTGAGAACAAGGACATCACTTCTTCTAGGTGCCTGTTTTCTCACCTCTGGGTATGATGGACGAAGGATTTCGGAGATTCCTCGCAACCACACAATTCGGCTTTTCTCTCCAACGGTTGAGGAAAATGATGAAGAAGTCTGTTAGCTTTGTGTGGGAATGTGTTTCATTTGCTCTGATTTATTCAGATAATTGCCTTTGTGTCTCACTTCTCTTTGCAGATGTAAGCCCAGATGAAAAATGTAAATACACCTCCCAACTTCGGGATCTTTATTAAATTCCAAGCCACTGATGAATTCTTGCCTAAATGCAATTCATCCTTTCCCTGGTTTGGGGCCTCTGAGTTTAACTTTCCTGAGGAGTGATGGCTTTTTTCAGGTGGACAGTACGACCAAGAGCGGCTCTCAATGCTAAATCCTAGGTGAAGAGACTCGGGCCAGAAGCAAGGGGGGCGGAATATGATGGAGCCTTGCTCTTTTCTCTGCTCGGTTTAATCTTTTTCCATGGGTTTGCTGACTGTTTCTGTAATTAAATGAGGGAAGTATTTGTCATCTCGGGTTCCTTTCAGCCGAGATGAATGGAATGCAACTTTCTCAGGAAGCTTCTGACAAAACCCTGTTTGTGGCCAGTGCCAGGATGTATACAAAGGCGCTGGGCTGGGTGTATTGGGAACTTGGGCCCGCTTCAGGTCCACTCCAGGTCGCTGCTGCACTCGAGCCCTGGCAAGAAACTGTTTGGACACAGAGCGCCTCTCCACAGAGGCCCGTGAGATTAATGTGATGTGGGGCGGCTACAAAGCATTTCCCGAGTTAACGAGGGGAAAGGAATGCCTGGTGTTGGGGTGAGTTCTGGAAGCCCCATTCCCACAAAAGGCCTGCAGAGACTCGCTCGAAGGTTGGAAGCCTTTTCAGTCCGAGAGCCCGGGCTGGAACCACTTGGGGAATGATCATTTCTCCTTCCTGCTCATGAGCTTCGGTCTGTAATCACTCAGAGGGGCAGAGCAGCTCGGCTTTCACTACCCACCTTCGTGCCGTGTTCTTCTGGGGAGATGGAAACAGTCTGTGAGGGAGGTACAGGAAGCATCATTGTCTTTGTCCCTCATGGAGTAACTGCGACTCAGGGAGGTATAGTGACCTGCCTGAGACCATGCAGCCCATGAGGGGCAGAGCTAGGACTTGAGCTCGGATAATCTGACTCCTTAAAGTTATTGTGTGATGAGCAACTGCCATGGGGCAAACACTGCATGAAGGGCTCAGCATTCATGTTCTCATTTATTGAGTAAAACAACACTATGAGGTAGACACTATTCTGATCTGTACTTTTCAGATGAGGAGACTGAGGCTCAGAGAGGTTAATTCATTTGCCCTTGGTCACACAGCAAGCAACAGGCAGAGCAGGGAGACTGCACGAGTCTTTGTTCATTCCACACACTGCTACACTTCTCTGCAATTAACAACTTCTAAAACACATTTACTTCTTTAGTCTAACTTTGATCTTCACCAAAACCCACCATGTTGGTAGAGAAGACATTATGACTCTCATTCTACAAATAGGAAAACTGAAACTCAGAGACGTTAAGTGACTTGCTCAAAGTCACACATTAGCAAGTAGCAAAGCTAGGGCTTGAACTTGGGGCTTTCATTTTTGGCATACAGCTCTCTCCAATATTCAAAGGTGTTTCTTAGGGAGGTACCCGGTAGAAGACGAGAAAGCAACCAGGGCAATTTAAAAGAAAGAAAGGATAAGAAAAAATAAAATCTGCTTAAAAGAAACAACAATAATACTGAATCACTGGCTTATTACTGGCTTAGGATGCTTTTGATTCCCTAGGGTGGTCCAATTCAATTATATGAAACAAAACTCATATGTGTGTGTGTATATATATTTTTTATTTAATTTTATTATTTAAGAGAAAATTCTTCATATTTTTCTTTTTAAGCTTTTGTCATGATATATAAGCTATGTCTAACTATATAAGTATATGAAATATATATGTTCAGTTTAAGGAGTAATAACAAAACCAATATCCAACTGCCCATCACCCAGTTTAAGAAATAGCTTTTATTTATTTGTAAATATTAAATTGTAAAGTAATTTACTTTCTCACTCTTCTAGATACAACCTTTTGCGATTTTTACTTCTTCCTTCCCCGACCCAACACTTCTGTCATTATTTTACGTAAAGGAATTAGAAAACAAATATTACTTCCTCGAATCCTTAAGTCAGAAATGGGAGTAAAATAGAGATACACCGAAACCAAGACAGTGCTGAGAAAGCAGTATGGCCCATAAGGTAGGGACCCAGGGCCTCAGTGTGGACGGGCTGGGGCTGAATGCCAGCCCTGCTGCTCACTGTGCAGCTCTGGAACCTTCCTCTGCCTGTTGGGATCTGTCTCCTCTCTGCAATCCAGGGTGACATACCCCACCCCACTCCCGTCTCAGGATCCGAGGAGAATGATTGCTAATGTCAGATCACAACTGCTGGATTTAGACGTTATGAGGTTTAGATGGTGTTTCTAACCCTTATGAAAGACCTCTTAACTCACAAAGCTTTTTCCTGTCAGTAATACCTCAACCCTAAGGAAGGCAGAGTGGAGTGTACCCATTTCGCAGATGAGATGCTTCAGTGAATGAATGGGTTTGCTCGTTGCCACGTGGCTGCCACCAGGCAGAGACATGATTCTAAATCAATAAAGCCTTCTAAATCCTAATCGAGTGAATTTAAAATGGCTTGTTAATTTAAAAAAATAATAATGATTATATTGCTTGTCTAATTGTGTACAATTAGGATGTATGTCTTTAATTTTCTCTTAAACTTCTGGTAAAATGTTCCATTTTCCCCTCACAGCTGTACAGGTGACAAATGTAGGAAATTAGCAAATTACATTAGAATCCTCTTTGGCTTCCTCAGCTCCTTTGCACTTTGCTTTCAGCTGATGTCTTTATGGGTAAGAAGTGCTCTCATGTGATCGCAGCTGTGAAGCCAACTGCCTTTTAATTACCACACTGCAAAAATCATGTCTCCTCATGTCAATTTAGCACCTCTAATTAGTGGATGGGTTGAGATCACATCTATAGGGGGAGAAAGGTGTGCTGGGGTCCACCTCGATGCTTGCAGTGAAAGAGGATGTAGCATTTCTATCGGCTGGATCCTCCCACTTCTTTCATGGCCAGCTCCTACTCATCTGTCCAGGTCTGCTCATGGCCACCTCTTCCAGGGAGACTTCCCTGCTATATCCCTCAGTTCTCCTAGCAGCTGTTACAGAAGAAGCATTCAACTATTTGTTGATAAACGAATGTACGAATGAATGCAAAGGGAACAAACTTAGTGTGTGGGGTCCCAGAGAGAAAACTAGGAACGATCCATGACTGTCTCAGGGAACCTGATATGGATCAATATATAGAAGAAATATTTAAGGGCGCCTAGGTGGCTCAGTGGGTTAAAAGCCTCTGCCTTCGGCTCAGGTCATGATCTCAGTCAGGGTCCTGGGATCGAGGCCCGTATCAGGCTCCCTGCACAGCAGGGAGACTGCTTCCTCCTCTCTCTCTGCCTGTCTCTCTGCCTACTTGTGATCTGATCTCTCTCTCTGTGTCAAATAAATAAATGAAATCTTTAAAAAAAAGAAGAAGAAGAAATATTTAATATTGAGCTATTCAAGAAGGAATCAAAATCTTGCAAAGTACTAAGTTCACCATCACTGGAGGTATTCAAGGAGATGCTCAAGAATTACCCATCAGGGTTATGGAGAGGATTCCCAAACCAACAGGAGGGTTTGCACGAGTCAGTGTCTGCTGATGGCAAACCTAGTGATTTTAGTTGAACCCCAGATTAATACTTTATATCTTAATAGGTACATTTTCTCTTTTTTACTTTTATACCATCTTCTTAGAAAATGATACTGATTTTCCATTCATGGTATTTAAATAAAAGGATGTGTGTGTTTAAAGGAAAATACTTAATCAGTTAACAATACAAGTGGTAGACCCAAGGGTCTTTGAGGTCTGGGAAACACTGGACTGCAGGTTCATTAAGGAGTCCTACAAGAACTTAGAGTCCTCAGAAATAAAAATCTCCTACTCAACTCTCCAACACTTTCCATTAAATTAAGTCATAATATGAATTTAAACAATACAGAATGAGCTACACTCTTATCTGGGCGCTGGAGAATGAGTATCGGAAGGGCTACAAAGGGAGTAGACAGATCTCTCAAATTAAACGAATGAATTATATTCAAAAAGGAGAAATAGGGCGCCTGCGTGGCTCAGTGGGTTAAAGCCTCTGCTTTCGGCTCAGGTCATGATCTCAGCGTCCTGGGATCGAGGCCCGCATCGGGCTCTCTGCTCAGCGGGGAGCCTGCTTCCTCCTCTCCCTGTCTCTCTGCCTGCCTCTCTGCCTACTTGTAATTTCTCTCTCTGTGTCAAATAAATAAATAAAATCTTTAAAAAAGAGAGAGAGAGAGAAATAACCATACACATAGAAATGGCTTAACAGGGTTGCCACAGTTAGCAATACTGGGGACATACTTGTGCTAAAAGATTATTCTTTATTTGGCTGAAATTTAAATTTAACCGGGCACCTGGATTCTATCTTTAATCTTAAGTCACCATCCACGCCCAAGATGGTAAATAGGCTCGAGGCTATGTGACGTCACGAGCATGTTGACGGTGGCAGCCAGAGACGTGGGTTAAGTTGGTGAAGAGCGTGAGGTGACGATCAGTTAGTCACACCAGCAACTGGGACAGGGAAGCAAGGGCACCAACGTCATTCATGTATCTGCCATCCTGAACTTGTCCAACTCCTCAATTTAACACGAGGGGGACCAGAGGAGACAAGGGACCTGTCCAGGCTCCCAGCCCGAGCCCACAGCTGGGCCGGGCGAAACTCATCTGCTGCCCCATGCTGTCTGCTGAGAATCAAATCAGAATGCCACCAACGCCAGGATTATGTAATTCCAGGCTCTCCTCAGCAAACATGACCACCCACATCACCGGCCAGAACGCACACAGCCAGTCGGAGCCTCCACCTGGTCCAATTTATCTTCATGACTCCATTTGAATGCCCTAGAATAACACAAAAGATGTGAAACAAAATCCATTTACACTAAGAGAGCTCTGCGGAAAGCGACGTTGTTATGACAGAGAGCACTCAGGGGTCTGAACCACTGTGCCCTTTATGTAACATCTCGGGGGCTCACACTAGTACAATTTCACATTTGACTCTCAGCAGCAGCCACAAGCAAGTGTGCTTTCTTCTAAAGCAGATGCTTCACGTGCTGCTTATTGCGTTGGATGGCATTGAGCGGAACTGGGGGTTTCCTCTCCACCTTTCTCCCGGCCCCCTCCTCTTTCTGGGCCTGGGGTCCCTCGCTCTTAAAATAAGGAGATGGCCCTGGGTGGATTTTTATTTCAGCTCTACCCTTTCATGACTTTGCGATTCTGTGTTTGATTTACAAACCAAGGAGGAATCGTTCTTTCGGTGAGGGAATGAAAATGGCGACAATTGGAGACTTTGTCAGGGGGGTCTGAAACCAGCTTCTTCCAAGACAGCTACTCGGTCTAATTGTTTTAGGTCTCCTTTTGAGTATCAATCAGCCTTTTACTTTCTGCTCTTCTTAATCAAGTGCATTCATTAGTTTTCTCACTCGTTCAGCAATTATTTATTTTCTAGAAAAATTACAGATGCTTTTCCTTGACCCACAAATCCCCCTTCTAGGAATTCATCTCCAATTCACACTGGCATGCCTATGAAACAACGTGGCCCAGGTCCTTCCAACAGACTGGAAACAACTCAAATGTCCATTGACAGAGGACTGGCTGTCCAGACTATAGTCCATCCACATTGAGAAGTGCTATGTAGCTATATAAAAAAAATAAAGAATGTCTTTATATAGTGACAAAACAGACAGCTCCGGGAAAATTAAGGGAAATAAAGCAAGGTGCAGGAGAGCATATGCAGTAGGCTCCCTTTTGCATAAGAAAGAGGAAGAGGAATAAAGACACACATTTATGTATATTTGGAATGAGAAACACTGGAGGGATAAATGAAAAATGGCTATCTACAGGAGGGGCATGGAACAGAAGAGAGGGAGGCTGTATGGGGTCCAGAAATTCTCGACTTGTTACATACTTTTGACTGTGTTTAGGTTTTAAAAATAAAATTGATCAACGAAAAGAAAGAAACTGGTCCCTAAGAACTGAAAACAAAGGCACTTACAACTATATCAATCACAAAGACAAAAATCTGTAAAGGGATGTCTGGATATATCTTCACTGTCTGTCTAGGAGAGAGATCTAGCGTCCTCCACCCCCCACCCCAGCCACCCACTCACAGCTTTTTACCGTGGAACTATTCAAACCTACAAAAATGCTGCAAGAACAGTACAGTGAACATCATATATCGCTCACCATTCAGTATTTTCCACATCTGCTTTCCTCTCTCTCTCTAAATACACGTATACACGCATTTGAAATTATAAACTTTGACACTTCATTCCCATCAGTCCAGAAGGCATCCCCTAAGAACACTCCCCTAGAGCATTATTACAGGGTCATTATCACACTTTATGAGAATGAAGAGCAATTCAGCACCATCCAATGGTCAGTCCACCCTGATTTCTTCAATTTCCTGAAATGCCCTTTTGGTTGTTAAAAATCAGAATCTAATCAGCATCTGTGCCTCCCATTTGGCTGCAACACTTTTATAACCTCTTTTCATCTAAGAACAGTCCCCAGCCTTTCTGTTGTTGTTCCTGTTGTTTTCCACAACATTAACTTTCCTGAAGAATCCAGGCCAGGTGGCTTGTAAAATGCCCTATATGGGTGTGATGATCTCCTTATAGTCACATTCAAATTTAAATGTTTTTGTTTAAAACATTAAGAAGTCTATTTTCTAATTCAGTCCACTGGAAAAAAAAAAACACCCTAGACCAGTGATCCCCAGTAGCAACGAGAAGAGTTAGACCCCACATCTTGGTCCCTAAATATAACTCTCCAGCAGAAAGAATGGGAAAGCTTGACAGAATGGCTTGCTCCAAATCTAAGGCAGGTAAATATATTAAGTGCCCGGAGGAATGGAGGAGAAGGCAGGAGGGGAGGGAAGGGGGCAGGAGGGAAAGAAAGCATCAAAAAAGGGAATTTGCAAAGAATGCCAGCTTCAGTGCAGAAGGGAGGGAGTTGGGTCAGAAAATGGCCATCTCGCAGCCCCAATGTGACAGTGGCTCGGTCAGGACCATCAGCTGAGTCTCAGACCATCTGGTAAAAGATTGTGGGGGACCAGGAGATCAGCCTTGAAGTCTCACCCCACAGACTACTTCATAATGACTAAGGGGAGGAGGTATCTCTACAATAAATCTAGCAGATGCCACCAAAGCCAAGAGACTGAACTTCGCATCATCGAGAATGGTTCAAAGATGGGCCTCCTGACTCAAAGCAGCGGGAAGAACATGGTATAAAAGAGGTAGCATTCTGGCCAAAACCGTCTGACCGGAATCTAGCCATAAAGAAACGATCAAACAAATCCAGATTTGGGATTTGGGAACATTTTCTAAAACAACTGCCTTGGGCCTTTTAGAAAGGTCAATGTCCCAAAAGCCAAAAAATAAAAAATAAAAGAAAAAAAGTAGGAGATTAAAAGTTACTAAGCACGCGATCGGACTTATACTGCATGCTGCCTGATTGGTCCCCACCCAGCCCCAATTAAATGGCACTAAGGACATTCTGGGGACAATTGGGAAAATCTGAATATGGGCCAAATAACAGTTAAGATTATCGTATCACTGTTCATTTTTTAGGTGTGATCATTATATTATGGTGATATAAGAGGATATAATTGTTCTTAGGAGATTCATGCTGACATATTTAGCGGTGAAGTGTCATTATGTCTGCAAACTACTGTCAAGGGCTTCAACAAAAAAAAAGAGTGTGGGGGGGGGCAGGGGAAAGAGAGGGAGAGGAAGACCAACATGGCAAAACGTAGACAATCGGTGTCCCTACACAAGGGGTATAGGATATTCACTGCACTTCCTTTTAATTTTTGCAGGCTTGAACATTTTTCCAAAAAATTGGAAAAGAATTTGGAGGAAAGGTAGAAATATTAAGTAGAGCAGCAAAAACACTGCATTAAAAAATAATGTCTGTGACTGATTGGAATACAGCCCATTTAATATATTTTTAAAAGATCCATGAATTCATAATGCTACTTGCATAAAAGGGAAAGACTGAGAAAAGAGAGAACCCCAAACCAAACAAAAAGATTCCTGGAGGTTCTCCTAGATTCCAAGCCATATGCTGGGCTCTCGGGTTCCAACTGCCAACGAGGGAAATGGGGTCCCACCCCCCCCCACCCCCCCGCACAAGCTGCCCCTGATGGAGGGGACTGACATTACTAGGCAAGCTCTACACTGAACACAAAACTGAACCTTTGATGACAAGGCAGGGAGACAGGTGTTACAGATGTGTTCCCTGGAGGCGGGGGTCTGGCTGGAAAGGCTTCCCAAGGAAGTGGTGATCAACCTGGGAATTGAGGAAAGATCCCTTTTTGTTAGTGGGGGCTGCTGGGATGGACCAGAGCTGCTTGGCTGTGCTGAGGGCCCGCGTCCCCGTGACTCTAGCCACAGGCCTGGAGTTTCAGAAGACACACAGGATGAACAAGGGCGCCATTCCCAGGACACACAAAGCCAGCATTCCATCTCAGAAGTAACCGGGACAGTGCTATATGGCAGCTCGTGTGGGACCCTAGGGGAAATCTGAGAACACTTGGCTCGGGTCAGCATCTGGGCACAGTCTTGATAATCATCTAACCTAGGATCGTTTATCTCAGGTTGAGCACTTCCCACTTTGTTAGGCTCAATCTCTGCAACATGGAAATAATAAATTATTTAATTGTCTTGGTAAACAGAGCCAAAGCAAAAGTCTTCTGTATAATTCAACACTAAAATAGTCCAGGCTCTATTAAAAAAAAAAAAAAGCAACCCATTCATTATAAAACCACCCAGAGTGGAACTCTAAGTACTATATGCTTGAAATACTTAGCATAGTTATTGATTTTCACCAACAACCAGTCATCTAGTCTTTGAGTTCAAAGGAACCATTTGTTTTTTTATACACAAGAAGTTACTGGATGAGGAATAGGTTTAAAAGTGGTGTGTGTGTGTGTGTGTGTGTGTGTGTGTGTGTGTGTGTGTGTGTGTGTGAGATGAAGGCTTTACAGGGAGAAAACAGGTCTGTACAGAGAGGCTCCAGCAGGAGGCTTCTTCCCGAGGTAAGTTAGGGAGGGGTCCCAGGGACACAAAGGGAGCCTCCGTGGCCTCCGGGGACCCCACTCTCACAGTCTGAGGTCTGTTCACCAGCAGGAAGCAGGGCAAGTGTCTTCGATCTTTGCATCTCATTTTCCTCATTCTCTCTCTTTTTTTTAAAGATTTATTTACTTGAGAGAGAGAGAGAACACGAGCAGTGGGGAGAGGCAGAGGGAGGAGAAGCAGACTCTCTGCTGAGCACAGAGCCTGCCATGGGGCTCGATCCCAGGACCCTGAGATCCCAGGCTCAACCCAGGAGCCACTAGAGGAGGGAATCACATGCAAGGCACAAGAGAGAAGACGAGAGGTTTAAGGCAGGTGCTGATGGCTTTAAGCTACAAGGTTTCGGGAATAATGACACAACATCATTGGCTGACCCAATCCTCTCCCTTTATAGTAGGAGGTCCAGAGAGGGCAAGCAATGTACAGAGACCACACAGCTAGTCCCAGAGAGCTCACCCCAGATCCCAGGGCTCCACCTCTTCCTGAAAGGTAGACCAGAAGGCTACCTTGGTCCTTGAAGGGGAGGGAAGAGGAGTGCAAGCCATGGTACAGGGAACCCTGAGTGTCTTGTTTCATCCCACAACCAGCCCAGGGACTGCCATGCCATCGCCATGTCACAGATGAGGAACTGAGACTGCAAGACACTAAGTGACCTGCCCAGGGTCACCAGCTAGTAAGTGCCAGAGCCTGGATGTGAGCCCCAGCCCATGTGACTCCAAGCCCAAGAGACTGTCCATATTACAAGCTGACCAAGCACGTTAGCTCCTCTGGGCCTCTGGCACAACCTTATGGAATGGGATAAACATAGGGCGGTCGGTTCCATGCCACGACATAAACCCCGAGCTTTTGTCCCAAAGCACCCGCCCAGTGGCCACCAAGCCCCCCAGGGCCCACCTCACGCAAGGATCAGCACAGTCCTAGGTGGAAAGCAGAACTGTTACGGATGAGGACACCCAGGCTCCAGCGATGGGAAGTGGTTTGTCTCCTGTCCAGCTGGGAGATGGCAGGGCCAGATGGGAAGCCAGGTCCCCTCGCGCTGACCCACTGCCCTTTCCACCACTCCTTACTGGGAGCCACAGGTCCCTTCCGTGGGCTCCTGGCCACTACGGGGTCAAGGGCCTTGCTGGCCGAAAGGACTCTCAGGTTGGTGTGTCAGACCGAGGCTCAAGCAGGACACCCTCCATCGCACCGCAGTTTGACAAGAGTCCTTGAGGTCTGTGACTGACTGCAGGCATGTCCAAAGGGGACAAAACACTGATCGCACCTGCTTTCCCCCTGACATTCTACAGGTAGATTCAGGGGCTCAGTTGTAGGTATTTCCCTTATGTCCTCTCCAGAGTCTCAATACCTACCCTTGGACCCTTCCGCCTCGGCTGACACACCTGCCTTCAAAGACCCCAGGCACCTTAAATCAGCAAGAATCATCTAAAATCTTGTCAAAATTTAGATTCAGGGGTGGGGCCCTTCTGACACGCTCCCAGGTGCTGCTGCTGGTCCGTGACCCTATGGCTTTAGAACACCTCTAGGCCAGCATTTCCTCAAGTCCCCTGACGATCAGAGCTATCCAAGGTGCTTGTTAAAAATCAGCTTCTCAGGCATCCTCCCAGGATGTGATCAGTGGACCTGGGAACATGATTCTTAATTAGTAAGCCTGTGCTCTGTCCCCACTCACACCTTCTTCCCACGAATCCTCCCGCAGGTACGTGTGGGCAACAGTGCAGAGTCCAACCCCCTCATCTGGTGCCCCAACCCCCTCCTAGCATGCCCACCAGGCATGGCCTGGTCTCCAACCGAGGGTGGCTTGCCCCACCCCTGCCCCTCCCCTGCAGGGCCTCTCACCCGCTGTGTGTCAGAGTCCCCTGAAGCTGACGTGCCTGAGGCCCAGGCTCCTAGATGTAGGAGAGAGCCTGGCCAGGCTGACCAACTCGGCCCTGCGTGCCTGAGAACTCCTGCTCCACATTTCCTGTCCACGTTACCTCTACCCTCTCACCCTCTGAACTTGCTCCCATTTTATACGTCTGTCCTCCTGGGCGGAGTTACTTGCCTGGTTCCCTCTCCAGGTCTTTCCAGTCTCAACTTGTAAATCCCGACTCAACTCCATATAATCTGCGGTTGTGCTTTTTACTAGCAGCATCAGCTGTACCGTAAGTAGTGTGAGTGATTTATTTATTTAGAATGAATTATTTACACCCCGCATACTTCCAGAAAGGGGTTGAGGCTCAGAGAAAGACACGTCAGCAATGCAGCCATTGGGCTTACACGCTGGGAACCGATGGTACTTTAGATACCATGGTCTTGAATTAAAAATGGGGGTCAGAACCTTGAATTGAATCTTTCACCAGACAGACAGGAAGGATATGGGTTGGGTCGTTGGCAGGAAGAGCCTGGGAACCTCCATGCTTTCACTCGATAGTGCCATGCCCTTCTCTGCCTCTGCTTCTGTGAAAACTCAACCCCAAATGAGCAGCCGTGGCTCTTCCGGGTGCCTTGGGCTTATTCTGCCTCTCCTGCAGGCTCTCTGTTTTAATTTCACTCTTCTGAATCATCTTCATGGTCTGTGACAGTTCATTTCATCCACACTGGAGGCAAATGGAGACATCAATCTTCAAGGAGTTCCCTGGCTGGGGCCTGGCGGGCACCTCAGATGGCAAAAGCACCAGTAATGGTAATAATAATAATAATAATTATTATTATATTTATATTATATTATATAAGAATAATTATTATAATTATATAATATAATAATTATTATTATTACTATTTGCCCCAGGGGTACAGGTCTGTGAATCATCAGGCTTACATATTTCACAGCGCTCACCATAGCACAAACCCTCCCCAATGTCCATCACCCAGCCACCCTATCCCTACCCTCCCACCCCCCAGTAACCCTCAGTTTGTTTCGTGAGATTGGGAGTCTCTTATGGTTTGTCTCCTTCCCGATCCCATCTTCTTTCATTTTTTCCCTCCCTACCCCCCACGACCTCCCACCCTGCCCCTCAAATTTCTCTTATCAGAGAGATCATATGATAATTCTTTCTCTGATTGACTTATTTTGCTTAACATAATACCCTCTAGTTCCATCCATGTCGTTGCAAATGGCAAGATTTCGTTTCTTTTGATGGCTGCATAGTATTCCATTGTATATGTATATACCCCCTCTTCTTTATCCATTCATCTGTTGATGGACATCTAGGTTCTTTCCATAGTTCAGCTATTGTGAACATTGCTGCTATAAACATTCGGGTGCATGTGCCCCTTCAGATCATTACATTTGTATCTTTAGGGTAAATACCCAGTAGTGCGATTGCTGGACCAGTAATGGTAATATTAACCTTAGACTGTCAAGGGCATATGGTCTGCAGAGTTCTTCCACCCTGCTCTATGACCCTGTCCTGTCCCATGCTCTCAATAGCCCCAGAAGAAAGGCAGACTGCGCCCATTTCACAGATAAGTTCAGAGATGCTCCAGGAAGCTGCTGATTTGCCCAAGCTGGGTCTGGCAAGGAGACACACAGGAGGGACAGCTAGCCAGAGCATCTGGGCTCAAGAACTCTGTTCTAGCTGTTGCACCAAACTGCCTCTCCACCACGTCCGCCTGTCCTGGGGTGGCAGCCTTGGGCTGTGGGAGGGGCATCTCTCTGCGAGAGCCCGGGAGAATACAGCAGACATCGATCGTACTGTTTGAGTGAGGGAATGAACAAGGCCCACCCATAATCCCTGTTTGGCCCCTTAATATCCCTTCTCCCTCTCTCGTACCACCCTTTTTTCTTTCTTATGAATCCAGAAGGTGGAAGCATCTGATAGGTTATTAATGCACTAACTGGCCCCTCTGGAGACCAGCGCCAAGAAATGGCACCAGCCCGGCGCAGATTCTTGGCCTCTGCTCTCTTTCTTAGAGAGCAGCCCCAGGAGGAGTTTCCAGCTGTGCTCAATCGCACCGCACCTCCTGAATGGTCTTCACCAGGTCTGAGGTCTGGCTCCCCAGCCCCCCTTGGGTGTGGAGGCCCCACGCGTGGACCGGGCTGGGCGGGTCCGGCTGGATGGGTTTTGACTCCTGAGGGTTGAAAAGTGGGTGCTGTGTGCAGCCTGAGTGTCTTGCTAAAGAACCCCTCGTCCTGCCTGGGATGTCTTGGTCTCAGGGTCTCTAGTGCCAGAGCAAATCACCTTGGTTGTTGATGCCAAATGAGATGATTTTACAACTCTGAGAGCTGTAATCAGAGATTGGCTTCTGGTGGAAAAGTCCCCATCAGTGCAAAGGCCACTACTGTTCCATTGTCTATAGGAGTGCTTTCACTTAAAGGGGAAAGACTTCAGGGATTCTCACAATGGCAGGAAACACGAGAGGCTCATCCCATTTTACATCAGAGAAAAGCAAGGCTGAGAGAGAAAATCAGACCATATATTGGTGGAGATGGCAGAGTACTGGAGGGTGAGCCATGGGACCCAGGTTTGCTGTCACTGTGAGAACTTGGGCAAGGTGCTCTCCACATTGGGCCTTGGTTTCCCAGTCTGTATAATGGGGACACTGGATCCGACGCTTGCCAAGACCCTACCAGCTCTGGCCTTCTATGAAACTATCTCAAATTCCACAACCCACAGCTAAGTAAAAAACAAACAAACAAACAAACAAACAAACCAAAAAACCCAAAAAACTTCTCAGGCAACCTACAGCTTTAATACGGTAATCACTTGAGACAATCAAGCCAGATGACAAAATTCCTGTTCCTATGATGCAAATGGCATCGACCAGCAGTTTAGAGCTATGCCAGAATTCAGTAAATAGCAAAGGGCTTGATTGGGGGAGGTTTCACTGATTTGGTTTTTTAAATGTCAAAACCAAGCATGATTTAGATTTTGCAGAAAATCAAGTCCTAAATGTTCTGGGCCGTAGATGCCAACACTTCAACAAACACAGAGTCAACATTCCGCCGTCTGCATGACCCCCTTCCCTCCACTCCTTGGCAGGAGCGTCTCCACGGATTCGGCCTCATCACACAGGCTGAACCTGTCCTCCCCCTGGTCCTGGAGGGAGCTCTGCGGCGGCGGGATGGGCTGCCGAGGGGAGGCTGGGATGGTGCCAGGAGAAACGCATCTACGATTTAATATCTGCTGCGTGCCTTTTAAAGGACAGGCTCTGCGGGATGCGGTTCTTGACGAAATAGTGTTTGCGTTTTCCTGTGAGCAGCCCTTTATCCCTTCAGGAATCTGCCTTTATTTTCATCAGCGAGACTATTTCTGTCTGCCAGCTGAGGCAGCTATCACCTAGCTCCCAAGAAGGAGGGGGTTTTGTGTTGGTCTATAAAGATGTCAGCCCCCTCTCCCTGCATCTCTTGTACCTTCCCTGGGCTCTGCCGGCATCTCTGGTTTTAGCTGCCCTGCCTTCACTCCGCCCTCCGCTCCCCCGCCCTTGACTCGGCTCTAGATTCTCCTGCCTTCTCCCCAGGCCCCATGCTCACAGAAGGACAGGCTAGGTTGGGGGGAGGTCAGCAGAACTGCCTGAGAAAAGTGCAAGGTAGGGTCAAAAGCAAACCCCCTTCAGAATGCTGAGGACAGGATTCTGAGGGGGTCTGGAAAAAAGTCAAGAACAACATGGGGTCCAGAGAGAAGAGATGTGGGCTGAGACCGAGCTGGGGGCTGTTGAGGATTTCCCTCTACTTTCCTTTACCAAGGGCTGCAGGTGGAGAACCACTCTGGGTCCCTTCAGGTCTGGCGGGCTCCGATGATCTGCCCTCCTCCTTCGGGACGGGGCTGAGGCCTAGAAGGCAGGCATCCAGGCCTCCGTTGGCAAGTACTCCCCCGACACCCCTCAGCCTGGGAGCCGGGCCAGCGCCAAGCCCGGGGCACGAGGCTGAATGAGAGTGGACCCCGGACTCAGGCAGCGCCAGGCCAGGCCGGACCCAGGCACAGGGTTGTACACTGTGGGGGGGTGGGGGGTGGGGATGGCACAGTGCAAGGAATGGGAGACTTCACAGGAAAAAGGGTAGTAAACTGCACCGGAAGGTAGGATCACAGTCCTTCCTGCCGGGTGGAGAGACCCCTGACTGGGGCCAGGGGCGTGAGGGAGCAGGAGGCCGGCGGGGAGCAGGGTGGGGTGACCGAGCACCCTCTGACCACACCTGGGACTGTGGGCTTTGTCCTGGCAGCCCTGGCGTATTTGCCCGGCTGTCTCCTCCATGCCCTCTTCCCCAAACACGCCAGCATACGCTGAAGTTCTGGAGCCCAGCAGCACTTCTGAACATCCCTGGCACCCCAGGCTTTAGAATCCCAGTGTCTGGGAGGTCACCTGGCCTCGCAGGACTCCAAAAACTAACTGCACCTAAGTCGCCGGAGCCGTGGGCACTGAAATGGCAGCCAGGGAGACGAGTGGGTCTATGCCCTTAAGGCATTTGCTGAATCCCTTAGCCACGACCCGCTGAGTGGAGCCCGGGAATCTGCATTAACACAAGCCCATCCCCAGCCCCCATAAGTGACTCTTATGATGTAATTTGAGAGCCTGCAACCTGGCCTATGCATACTCTCTAAGTTAGATCTCCCCAGCAGCAGGGCTGGATGAGATTGGAACGTTCGGGCAACTTCAGGCCGCAGGGAACGCCCTACTTCACAGCCAGGCAGCCAGCCCCATGCTGGATGCTCCAGCGATAAGGGCTTGCTTGCACAAAGTGGATGCTCTGCTCCTCACCAACTTCAGCCATTGCTCCCACCATCTCCCCACCGATGTCACCATGAACCAGCATCATCTCTCACAGAGCCACGCAGCTCTGGAGGCGAAGACTCTGGGGTGTCCTGCAGTCTGAACATGCCGTCTCCCACGGCCAGACCTTGCCCCTTCCCAGACACCTGCCCGCCTGTGCCCTGATAGGTCCCTGCCAGAGAGGCCCAGCTCTGAGCTCCCCTGGGGGCGGCGTGTGACCAGGCCGGGGAGGGACAGAGCCTGCTTGTCACAGCCTGGACTCTTAAGAAGGCCCTCGCTTCTAGCTGGAGGAGCTGATGCTCCCAGTGGCCCAGTGACTCACACTGTGACTTAAACAATATTAGCCTCTCTACGCAGCAACCAGGAATCAAGAAGCCCGGCAAAAGGCAAAAGTTAAATTTAACCGATTTTGGCACCAGGCTGAATTTTCACCCCTCCATCGCGCGAATCCCTATTTTTGTGGCACGAGGAAACAGAAACAACTGATTACACATTCCAGGCTGTCTCTGTCCAGCAAGCATTGTTCCCCCAAAGGGCAGTCAGAACTCCTTTTCAATTACACAAATTACATGCATTTTCCCATTTGCGAAACTCTGTCTGGGAGCCCAGTTTTGAATAAGTTAAGGGATTCACTGAATCTCTTGAGTGAATGGAGGCCCCCTCCTCCAGCCCCTGAACCATCTCTACAACCCAGCTCAGCCTCTCAGAGGTGGGGAGGGGGCCCGGAGGTCCCCAGAGTTTGCCTTCCCAGAACGTGGAGGAAAGCAGAAGCTCCAACACTACTTCCTATCAAGATCCTGATCTCTGTTGCTCCACTTCCCTCTGTTGGCTCCACAGGCTGGGGGACGTCTACTCTCCGGGGCTCAGCCTGTGATTCTGCCTCCAAGGTCCCCAGAGTTCTCCAAACTGCCAGGCACCATCCAGTTCCCCGCCCCTTGGCGCCCCTGTCAGTGTGCAGCTGGAGCCCTTGACCTTATGCAGTCCGAAAGCAGATGTCTAGGGCGGTAGGGATTGTGCGTGTCTGTAGCGATGCAGAGTAAGCCTGTTGCGGTGGCGACTGAGAATCTGCATTCCCTCCCGTGTCCTCCACCTCCCCAGGGTCACGTCCACGCTGGGAGGAAACTGCTGCTGTGGAGGGTTTCAGGCTCTTCAGTGTTCAGTGAGGACCTGCTGGGTGCCAGGCCCTGTGCTAGGCACTGGGAACTGGGGGATGAAGAAAATGGGGGCCCCTTGCCTTCCAAGACGCTTATATAGGGAACGTCTGGAAACAGAATAAACCATTGCCCACAAAGTGTAATTCCTTTAATGACAAAATATCCTATGCAACAGAAGTGACGTAGAACCACGTTTCCCGATCTCTTCGCCATCACTCTCCTGAGAAGACCCTGTAGACATGTTTTCCTACACTGCACCACTCAGGAAATTTTAATGCCACAGATACTGGGCAGATCTACTCATGTACTGTATGTATCTCTGTGCTTTGCACATAAAAAAGAGTAGGCTGTTTTGCCTCCTCCCCACGAGAACCACTTTACACCGCTTGCAGGAGATGGCCTTCACAGAGCAGGCTTTATTGAGGAAGGACCCATTCATTTACTCTGGGGTTATGGGAGGCACAGAGGAAAGGGATCAGGGAAGGCATCACCGAGGAAGAGGTACTTATCCAGGGTATTGAAGGTTGAGCAGAAGTTCCTCAAAACAGAGCAGGGACTCAGCATGAAACCTCCTCTGCTGGGCAATCTGTGCTCCTGCCTTCTTCCCAGAACCCCACCTTCCCGTGGTAGTCAGCCCTCAAGATGGGCCCCATGATTTTCACCTCCTACACAGCTATACAGTCCTCTCCCACGATAAATAAGAGCTAATTTGTATGACCAAGAGAATAAGGCATAAACAGCAGAGTGCAACTTCCGAAGCAAGGTCCTAAAGGACGTTTCCGCCTCTGCCTTGGTGTCTAGATGGATCGCTTTCGGGGAAGCCAGCTATGATGCCATGAGGACATTCTAGCGGCCTGATGGAGAGACCCCCAGCAGAGACACCGACCTGCACCCCCTTTTGAGGGAGCCACCTGGGGGGCTGATCCTCCAGCCCCAGTCAAACCCTCAGATGATGCTAGAGCCCAATCTCCAAATCCTCCAGCTAGATCCCAAACATCACGGAGCAGACATAAGCCATCCTCTGGGTCTGAATTTCTGACCCAAGGAAACAATGCAGTAATGATTACTGTTGTTTTAAGCCACTAAATCTGGGCATGAGTCATTACACAGTGATAACTAACACAGTCCCGACTTTGTAACTCAGTTTCTTGTCAGCTTCTCAAAGCTGGAGGCCTTCCTTGCTCATGCTGGGGCCGGGTCGCACTGGCTGGCAAGCCAGGAGTTCCCAACATTGCACTTGCTCCTGCAGCTCCTCAGAGGATTCTGAGGGGCAAACCATTCCAAGTGAGGCTATGAAAAGGTCCAGAAGCTCCCTGGCTTTCTCTGTAGGTGGGAACCCTCCAGGGAACTTGGCCTGTCATGTCTGGACAAAATGTCCGTCTGTATGCAAGTCTTTCCACTCTCCATCCCTTCCTTCCTCCCTCTGTCTCTCTGATCATTCAACAGACATATAATAAGGTCTGTGGAGAGTTAAGCACCAGGAAAAGCAGGAGGAGCTCTTACAGCCCAGCTTACACGCCCCCACAGCGCAAAGCCCTAAGAGAGGGTCAGGCAGAGGGCACGACGGCTGGGCTACGTACGTGTTCTGCTAGGAGTAAATGCAGGGACGTGAGAAAAAGAATTTCTAGAGGGGCTACCTTAGAGAGTACAGTAAGGAAGGCTTCTTGGAAGAGGCAGCATTTAAGCTGGATCTCCGGGGATGGGTGACACTGGGCATGGGGCGAATGGGACATATCAGGCAAGAGGGGGGGAACACAGGCAAGAGGGGGAGCAATGTGGCAGGAAAGACCCAGAATGCTGAGCAGTTGAGGAATTCAACTCAGGGAGCAGTAGGAGGCAGGGCAGGTACAAAAAGCAACACTGAGTGCTTAGGATGGGCCAGGCCCAGCTCTAATCACAATTTCTTCCCTGAATCCACATAGCGGTCCTGTGAGATGAGTCCTCTCCCGCCCCGGATTCTACAGGCGAGGGGCTGAGGCTCAGAGTGGCAGTGCTCCCCGACGCCCCCCACCCCAGCGGCGTAGGGAGTGGAGCGTGTTCCTCAGTATTCAGGAAAGGAAGCTCAAACACCGAGAAAGTGACCCGACCAAGGTCTCCCGGCTGTTTGCAGGCACCGCAAGGCTCGAGGCCAGGGCAGTGGTGCTGGGTCCCAGGCAGGTGGTTAGGTTTGCATGATAGCCTGCCAAGCTGCTCTTCTGGCCTCCTCTCCTGTGGCATCCCCCCACAGTCAGCGTGGCCTGCTCAGGTCACAGCGAGTGACTCACTGCTCCCCAGGCCCACACACTCCCCCACCTCCCGCTTCAGAGCGCCCCGTTTCCTCTGCTAGCAACGCTCTCCTCCATGGCTCCAGCTGTCCAGCGTCCTCTCCTTCCTCCCGGCTGGCTCCACATCACTCCTCTGGGAAGACTTCCTGCCCGTGGGCTGAGTGGCGGCCCTCCCTGGGACCTCACCCCTTCTTCCTCATACCTCAGTCACGGGTAGCTCCGGCCTCCCTCTGGGCTGTGAGGTGGGGGCTCCACCTCCAGCACCTCATGAGAGCAGGGCCGGACTCCCTGAGCTCCTCAGTCAACAGGAATGCAGGGAAACCAGATCCTGCTGTGGTCAGGCTTCACTGGCCTCCTCATTCTCACCCCGGCTCCCCACTGAGCACGCTCCCGCCCCACTGCCCCTTTCTCCGCTCCCTGAATGAGCCGAGTTCTTTCCCAGCACAGGCCATCTGCATCGACTATTCCAGCCACCCAACCAGCTCCTTCTCCCTCCTCAGGTCTCAGCTCAAAGGTCACCTCCGCCAAGAGGCACTCCCTGACTACCTTGGGATGCTCACCACTAGTCCCATCACCCTGCTAATTTCTGTCCTGGCTGTTTCCTACCACAGGCTCTGTTCAAGACTCCCAGAGTTTAAATCCTTGCTCTGTTACCTACATGCTGTGGTCCTTGTGCAAGTCACTAGGCTTCTGCATGCCCAGGTTTTCTGATTTATAAAATGAGGATAATAATAGTGCCTACAGCATAGAGCAGGTGTAAGGATTGAATCAATGCAAAGAAGTGCTGAGAATAGTGTCTGGTATGTTCTAAGCCTGGCACACATACGACACAAGTGTTAGCTCTTAGTAGGATGACTTGTTCACTTGCTCACTGCCTTCCTCCCTCCTAGCACATAGGCTCTGAAAGGGTAGGTGCCCTCTCTGTCCGGTCAGCACTGTGTGTCCAGAGTCTACCAAAATCCCAGGTGCAGAATAAGCTGCCCATTCTGTCTGCTGGGTGGCTGGATGGCTGAAGCAAAGGCGTAAACAAACTGTATGGGTCACCCCTCATCTTTCCACGCTCTTCTTCTCCCATTCCAAACAACAGCTGACACCAGTAAATTTCGCCTTCGTCAGCCCAAGCCCTCCCTGGCTGGCTGGTGTATGACCTTAGCCAGTATAAAGAGTGAATCCTGGCCAGGAGCCCCAGCAAAGCCTTGTGTGCAGGAAAAGGCAGTCTTGGTGGACAAGACCACGTCAGTGCCAGGACTCGGCAGTGAGTAGAGAAAGGCCCATCTGAATAGGGAACAGTGAGAGCAGGGCTCAGAGGCCCGAACGTGCAAGAGGCTTTTGGGGCGGGTGGGTGGTTGGGAGGGGCTGAGGCCTGGATGGAGTGGCAGGGACAGGAGAGGACACTGGACAGGCAGAAGGGCTGGACGTTGATGACAGAGTCAGGCTAGGATGTCAACTGAAAGATTCCAAACACACAGTGGGGGTGTTGGGGCTACCCCATCCGGACCCACTGTGTGGGCCCTGCCAGCATTGGCCCAGCGGGGGGCGGTCAGGCCAGGAGGTGGGGCAGCGGGGGTCTGGGCAACCAATCCTCCAGGGAAGAGTCAGGGAGGCCTGGACCGGGCAACTTAGGAGCCGTGTTGTACAAGAAACCATTCCTGCAAAAGACTGGTGGCTAAAGACAGTCCCCCAAACAAAGAGACCTGGACCTTACCTGCACCAGATTCCAGCCTTGGAGGGACTCCGCGATGATGGATGTAACAGACGGACAGACTCCTCCAAACACCATCAAGTGGTTCGGCCCATATTTTATTGCATCGTAGAAGGCTTTCAACCCTTTTGCATTATCACACTGGAGAGCAACAGACAGAAAGAGAAACCTGAATTAGAAACAGCTTTCCCCAGGGACAGGGGCCCACTGGTGGATTCACACAAACAAATTTCCTCATGGGAAACTGGCTGGGTTTCAGCTCCCCCCTTGGGAGGCCTCCTCGAAGCCAGCCCCGAGCCCAGGCTACAAGCTCAGCGAGTGTGATGTTGGTAACCCCCATCCTGGCTCTCTTCCCACTGAGCACCCTCCCAATCCAGGACCTCTGGCCCGCTGGCTCTCCCCTTGCAGAGCACAGGGAGGAAAGGGCTCCGAATGGCTCACTCTGGGGTCTCCGCTTTCCTATAGTCATTTGCATGTTAAAGGGGACAAATCCACACCCATTAGAATGGTTATCATTCAAAAAGCACAAAATGTAAGTGATGGCGAGGATATGGAGAAACAGGGATGCTGGTGCATTGCTGGTGGGAACGTACAATGTGCAGCTGCAGGAGAAAAGAATCCTGCAGGGCCGCAAAAAGTGAAACAGGATGACGGTACGAGCTGGCATTGCACTGCTGGGTAGAGAGCCCAAAGAACCGGGAGCCAAAGAACCGAAGCAGAGGCTCCAAGAGGTATCTGCACCCCCACACTCACAGTAGCAGCACGATTCACAATCGCCAAAAGGGGAAAACCACCCAAATATCCTTGAAGAGTTGAACAGATAAACGAAATGCAGCACAGACACACAACGGAGTGTGTTTCAGCCTTAAAAAGGAAGGAGATTCTGACACGTGCTACAAGGCGGAGGAACCTTGATGACATTATGCAAAGTGAAATAAGCCAGATGCAAAAGGACAGCTATTGTAGGATTCCACTTACGTGAGATCTCTAGAGGAGTCAAATTCAGAAAGACGCAAAACAGAATGGTGGCTGCCAGGGCTGGGGGAGAGGGGCATGGGGAGTCAGTGTTGAACAGGTGCAGAGTGTCAGTTTGGGAGGATGGGAACGTGCTGGAGATGGATGGTGGTGATGATCCCACAGCCTCGTGAATGTACCTGATGCTATTCCACTGTGCACTTACAAATGGTCAAAATGGTAAATTTTATGTTTTGCATATTTTATCACAAAAAAGAAGGAAGAAGAGGAGGAGGAAGAGGAGGAGGAGGAAGAAGGGGAGGAAGACAAGGAAGAGGAGGAGGAAGAGGAGAATCTAGAGGGAAGAATTCGCTCAGCAAACACTTGCCACGCACTGTCGCATTCAGTCTGGGTCTGGGTACTTAGGTAACATACAAGTTGGACCCGGCCCCCTGCCCAGGTGCTCACATCCTAGAGCAGAAAACTGAGCCCTAAAACAGATCCCGGCGATCCAGTATGGAAACGAACAAGGACAAGTGTCCTCAAATGTCGGGAGTCAGTTAGGACTGACTTCCACCTGCGCCTCCATCACTCGAGCCGCATCGTCATCTCTTCCCTGCACAGAGGCACTGGTGCCTAGCTGGGCTTCTCGCTTCCGGGGTCCAGGAAAGCCTGCTCACCACCCAGCTGCCTTCGGACCGTGCTGTGTAAAACATAAACCAGTCCTTCTGACGGTCCTGCTTTCCGTGCACTTAAAGCCCAACCTCCTAGCAGAATGTCGATTCTCAAAAAGTTAAAAACATAATTCCCATGAAAATTGATAGTGGGCACGTGTCAACCTTTTATTTAACTCCTTAACAAGGGGATCTGCAGGATGACAAAGTAGATTCAAAAGGAAACTTGAAAGACTGGGATTTTTATCGTGGAAGGAAAAATAAGAAATAAGGTAAGATTGCCAAATCAGGTACAAAACTGGTTAATGTCCTATAGAGCAATAAAAGTAACCTATGGGGACAGAAAAGAAAATCCCTACAGACTGGCACATCTTGTCACTTGTAGAGAATTGTAAGGTGTCTGGGGCTAAAATTCCCCCAGTCAGGTGACTCTTAGGCAGGGCAGCTAGAAGAGGCTCTCAGTGTTAAGCTACCTTGTTACCTAGTAACTATTTCGTATTATTTACAAGTTTGGTATCAGGGTCTGAACCTTCCCTGTCATCGTGGATACAAGAAGCCACAAGGTCCAATCCTGCCTCCCACTCTGACCTGATTTCCCTCCCTCTCTCCCTTGTTCACCAAGCACAGCTCACCCAGCCTCCTCTCAGCAACTTGAAATGGAAAACAATTTCCTTCCTGCCTCTGGGCCTTTGCACTTGCTGTTTTCTTTGCCAGCAACAATATTCCCTTGGTTCTCAGCACGGTTCACTCCTTCTCATCATCCAGGTCTCGGCATAGCTGTTGCCTCCTCACAGAGCTCATCGCTGTCCCCTATCCAAAATGCCCCCCCAGTCCCACTCTAACATGCCACATTATTTATTGCCCTAAGGCGGTTCTGAAAATTATCTGAAAACATCCTGTTTTTTGTTGCCTGTAGATTGACTGACCTCCCAACTAGAATGTAAGCCCCCGAAGGCAAAGATTTTTGTCACTGTTTTCACAGCCAATCATTTTTGTCATCCTCTCCATTTGGTGTCCTCCTCCTTTCTGCTCCCTCTCCCTTCCCCTTAAGTGACTACAATGTGGGACCAGAGTGGGTTAGTACTTGCTGCTCCGTCCTCCTTTGAGAGACTCTGACCCACAGTGGGTGCCAACGGGGCTGGAAACACGAGTGTGAGTGGTAGCTGGCCTCAGAGAGCCCGCTGTCCAGTGGCGAGACAACACGGGGGTGGCCACGTCCCATGGGGCACGGTGGTCGTGCAGGGGGAGGGGCGGGTGGGGCTCTGGTCACCCGGGGATAGCAGCAAAGGGTCTGGATGAAGGCTGGGGGGCTGGATGGCAGCCTGCAGAGATTTGGAAAATAATGCCATTTTAAAATTCAAATTTAATTTAAAAAAAAGACCATGCTAATTTTTTTTTTTTTGCCAAGAAAGAAAGAGAGAAAGAGGAAGGAAGGGGTAAAGGAAAGAAGAGAGATTAAGTTCTTCTTGCTCCCTGGGGTCCTCTATTAATTGTCCCTGTTCCTTGATTGAAAGCAACACTTTCCACGCTCAGCAGAACACAGAAGACATAACAGAGCAGGTCATGTTCTAATTGTTTCTACCATGATTTACTGAATCATTTCCCATTTTAATACATTCCTGTAATGATTTTAGCTTGTTTTCTAATCTGTAGCTAATGACAATGATAATACAGTACAACAAGATTTATAATCAAAGTTGCATTAAAATAATATTAGCAACAACGGACTTATTAATACTTGTTTGCTTTGTAAACATTTCACTGGCCCCTTGTCTGGGCAAGATTCTGTAATAATGATGATGTCCAGACTTCTCACAAATACACAACTTCTGAATGTCAACCCAAGAATAGGAGAATATTTGACAACCGATATTTGAACTGGAAGAACCTTCTAATGTTTGCAAATGTTTATCTGACTCCATTTTCACCAGGCTGGGTGTGGAAGGCAGAACTTTGGCCCCCATGCCCTGTGCCCTTTTGATCTTACTCTCATGAATAATTACGTTATATGCAAAATCTTTGCAGGTATCATTAAGATTTCTTATCAGCTGACCTCAAAGAATTATCCAAGTGATCTATGTAATCACATAAGCCCTAAAAAGCAGAGATCTTTTCTGCTGGTAGCAGGAGTGAAACCAGAGATTCCAAGCACAGATACCACCCACGTTCAGTGTGCCTGTTGGCTCTAAGATGAAGGGGGTCACAGGTCAAGGAAACGGGTGCCTCAGTCCTACAACAAAAAGACTTGGCTCTTCCCAGGTGAGCCTCTAGTTAAGAAGCCTGCCCCGCTGACACCTTGATTTTTGACCTTGTAAAGTCCCGAGCAGAGGACCCAACACAGTCAGGCAGTGCCTGGACTTCTGGCCCCTGAGCTGTGAGCCAACCGATGTGAGGTTGTGGCGTAAACCACGAAATCTGCGGTCATCTGTTAAAGCAGCAACAGAAAAGTCACGTGGTGCAGTAAAATGAGAAAAGAATAATATAGTGAGGTTTTCCTTAAAGTTAAGTGTATTCCGTTTTAAAAACTATCCTTAATTTATAAATACTTCCTAGTTTGTATGATGTTGAAATGTTTTTCTGTTATAAAATTACAGACGATGGAAGGGTTTTTTTTTAATGTCCTGATGTGACAAAATAAAGGTTTTTTTAAAGACTTTATTTATTTGAGAGAGAGAGCAGGGGCAGGGGAGGCAGCAGGCAGAGGGAGGAGCAGGCCGACTGCTGAGCAGGGAGCCCGATGCGGAACTGGAACCCCGGACCCTGAGACCATGATCTGAGCTGAAGGCAGATGCTTAACTGACTGAACCACCAGGAGCCCCCAAAATAAAGTTTGTTTTTTAAATCAAAGTTTCTCTTCCATGCCCTTTTCCCACTGTGCTCTAACTTTAGCTTCTACTGATGTGTGAAATCCAAACAAGTAGGCATCGCTCACCGAGCCAGCCCCTTACCTTTTTTTCGGATCTACATCGAGGACCAGAAGAGGGAGGGGAGGGAGGGGGTTTGTCACAGTCCTGTCAGGATTAGGGGAGGGATTTCACAAGTCCCAGTTCAGAGCTTTCTCAATAATCTGGAGAACTCAGCTCATCAGGCCAAGGGGATATTAAAGCTAGCAGTGTTCTAGAAAGGACCACCTCCCCCAGGATAATGCTTCAAACCCAGGCCTCCTCCTGATCAGCGCTGTGGACCTGAGGCAGGATAAGCCACCTCCTGGGCACCAGGCAGACTCTTTCGGCTTCCCTGCAGAGAACACCTGGATAGTGACTACCAAATACAAATCACATGGATCTATCTGTCCCATTTTAGATGCCGTTCTCCCTCATTCTCATTTCTGATACTGTATCTTCATGCCTGGTACCAACAGTGTCCTAGTAAGAGGGACTTTCCAGCTAACCAAAACTGAGTCTTTGTGGCTGGACCAGCTTGGAGGTTGTCAAGCTCAGCCCCTTGGGGGCCCAGGACCTGGCAGAGACGTGGCGCCAGCGAGGGGGCCTCCGGGCTCCCTGCCTTCGCTTCAACCAGCGTCTCTCCTTGTATCTATCCTGTCTTCAGCATGAAGGTTCCATGTGCTACTTAATTGGAGACGGGGATTCTATTTTATGCCTGGAAAATGCCTGGAAACCAGGAAGGGAAGGACCCCAGAGGTCCTGGCCCGTGGATGATTTTCGTCTTTGGCCTAGGGAAGGGCAGGCGAGTGCCCCGGAGGCGAGGCAAGATGAGCCAGTAGCTTGAGCACAGTCCCTCAAAGTTAACCCACTGCACATCAGTTTGCGTGGTAATCAACTCACCAGATGACCGGGGGAATTTCTCTAAGTTTGAGTTCCCTGAGGGACTTCTCGCAGACTCTTCGCACGGCCATTTCAGGAGCCTTCGTCCTTCCAGCTCCGGGGAAAGTCAATTTCACCCGTATTTCACATTTCAGTCCTTCCTAAAGGCTGCACTCAGAGACGTTCCCCTAATGCCTGTTTGTGACCGTCCACTTCTTGCAGACTTCAGACCCGCCTTCGCATGAGCCAGGGAGATGCCAAAGCTTCTCTACTCCCCCATTTAAGGTGGCTGTCAGACGGCTTTTAGCGAGCCGATCACTGGGCAAAACTATCATTCTGAGAAATTGTTTATGGCAAGTTGTCTTTGAGCGTTTGGCTTTTGATGAATCGCTCTCAGAGCCCCTATAAGGGGGTTCTCGTGTCCTGGAAGAAAACTATGGGCTTTATCACGTTCTCTGACTTCCCCACCTCTCCGACTAGAATCCTGCCACCCGCTCACAGTCTCATGCAGTAGCTCAAAGCTTATCGACAGTGGGCCACAGCCTCTGATCTGCAGCTTTGCCACCTGGACACGAGCTGTGGCACACATTAGGCCCTCAGCAACTACTGCTTCCCCAGCCCCCACTCCCCGTTCCTCTCCGATATGTTTCCTCTTTGCCTTCCACGGATTTCACATCTAAGGCAGCTCACTGCCCCCAAACTCCCTGCCCCGAGTTTCATTTCCAGTGGCTCCTCCTTCTCGGTAAGGATGCACTTGTCACAGAGAAATCATAATTGGCACATAGAGGCTCTTAAAATGCAGCACCTAAAAAGGGGAATAGATCCAAAAGCCATGCAAATCCATTTTTTTAATGAAAAAGTAGAACTCTGGAATATATTCCATTTTTCATTTAAAATCTCATTTTTAAGAATTAAAATACTTTTTTTGACTTCAAAATTTCAAAGCAAATGTTGCTGAGAGTTAAAATGTAAAAATGCCAAGAAAATGTCAGAGCTAATAATGACCAATTTGAGACTGAGAATTACTCCGTACAGAATTTCAGACTTGAAGGAGAATTTAAACACTGATGTGTCCAACCTGCCCCAGATACAAAGTCCTCCTCTGTGGCCCCTGCTCCAGAAGCAGTCAGCATCTCCTTACATCTCGCTAGTGCCAGGAGTCTCACTCCTGCACTGAGGAGCTAAGTGGTCCTTGGCCCCTCTGCTTCTTAGAAAGTCTTAAAAATCACCCTCCTTTTGCACTTCTCTTTCAAGTTCTTATCCTAGCGCAAAGGTCAGCAAACTTTTCCTATAAAGGGCCAGGCAGGAAATATTTTAGGCTTTGGGGACCACATGGTTTCTATTGTAACTTGTCAACCCCTTGTAGCACAGAAGCAGCCACAGACAATACATAAACAAATGAATGTGGCTGCATTCCAGTAAAATTGTATTTACCAAAACAGGCAGCAGTCAGATTTGGGCCATGGGCCATAGTTTGCCCACCCCTGCTCTGGAACCTTTTAGAATTCATACAGTCTTCCATTCCCATGAGAGCGCTTCGGACCTAAACTCAGGCAGCCTGACTTGACTCCAGGACAAACTTTCAGGCCAAATGAGCCTTTGCTCTTCTAATCATCCCCATAGGATACAGAGTGACACGCTTTCCATCTAAGATCATCCTCGGCAAAGGCTTCAGAGGACAGACATTTCTAGGATGCACCTCCTCCGCCCCCAAATACCTCCATCTGCTCCGCACAGAAAAGGGACACTAGCTAACCCGCATCATGAACTCACTCTGTGTTCGGCAGGGTACTAAGAACTTCACGTAAATCATCCTATCCGTTACAATACTGTTATAAGGCAGGTATACTAGTATGATTTCCACCCTTACAGAGAAGGAACTTGAGCTCCAGAGCAGTTAAATAACTTGTCCAAGGTCACATAAAGGATGAGGATTCTATCCCAAGCAGTACCACTTCAGAGAACTGTTCTATTTTAAATAAAAATACACTATTATGAAATATTTCCCTTGCAGAAAAGAATATAGCATATGCATACAACTTATATAAAATATGAAAAATAGTAATATGAACCTCCAGTATACCCAACACCCAGCTTGTGTGGAAGCCTGTGTGGCCACCCTGAGGATCCCCCTCCTTCACCCAGGGGGCGCCCCTAGTCTGGATTCAGCCTTCCTTGTTTTTCTTTCTTTTTTTTTTTTAAGATTTTATTTATTTCTTTGAGAAAGAGAGACAGCACAAGCTGGGGTAGTGGGAAAAGGAGAAGCAGACTCCCCGCTGAGCAGGGAGCCCAATGTAGGGCTCAATCCCAGGATCCCGGGATCATGACCTGAGCTGAAGGCTTAACTGACTGAGCCACCCAGGTGCCCCTTTCTTGCTTTTCTTTATTATTTTATTACACAATAAAAAAAATTTTTTTATTGTTTTATTATTTATGTGTAATAAATTATACATTTATTATGTTTTATATTTATTTTTATTATTTTGTTTTATTACATATTTTATTTTATGTTTTATTACATTTATTACTGTCTCCTAAATCCTATATCATGTATGTTACTTGTGTTTGAATGTGTATATATATGTGATATATAGAATCATGCTGTATATTTTGCCTGAAACTTGAACCACAAACCTCTTTATGGCTTCATGTTGTTTGTGAGATATTTGTGGCCAAACATGGCGGCAATCCATCCATTTTAAGAGCTGTGTAGTATTCCGGGGTAGGACTATGCTGTGGTTTATTTGTTCCTTGCCCTGTTGATGGGACATTTGGATTGTTTCCAGTATTTTGTTTGGTTGCTGTTATAAATAAGATGGTTGAAAATTTTTATATGGGTCCCCTTGTACAAATGTGCAGAGCTCCTCTAGCGTCTAAACCTGGAAATGGAATCGTTAAATCACAGGATTTCCCACATTTTTTCAAAGTGGTTTTATCCATTAACACTCCCACTGTCAGTGTGCAAGAGGTCTCACTACTCCACATCCTTACCAACCTTAGTTTTTGCCAATCTTGTGCATATTGATGTCACTGCAATTGCCTGTTCCTGATGATTAAAGAGGGTAAACCCTCTTTTCATATGTCTGTAGGTGTTTTGTTTCTTTTTTGGGACCAGTGACTTTGCCCATTTTTCTACTGGGTTGTATATTCCTTATTGATTTGTTCAGAGCATGCCTAGACACAGTGCTAAACTAAACAAAATGATCACCTCCCGCATTCTGAGCATGGACTTCTATTAATGTGACCTTAGAATGCAGTCCTTGTATTTGGCACCTACTTCACACAGACCTTAATGTCAATAAAAACTACTAAAATCAGCACACATAATCTTGGTAACCAAACACCTAGAAAACTTTCTTGATGAGAAATATAGCCAACCAAAACATGACGACTCAAAACAAAACACAGATCTCAGGAACCGAGGCTTGTGGCTAACAAGGAGCAATTGTGAGTACTACACCCATTTCACACGAAGCGACCGGCAAAGTGAAGAAAATAACATGACATAAAACTCGGAAGGAGGAAGGGGGGAAAAGGAGTTGTAGGATTGCAAATTTCCTCTTCTTCCACAGGAAAACTTGGATCGATACCATCTAAAATTGAAAACTGGAGTTTAAAAGCCAGGACTTGAACCTCATTGCTTTTCATTGTCTTTTATTACCCTTGATATTTTAGAAATCAGGATTTTCGGTAGTAGAGGCAAAAATGCTTAATGTGGAGTAATTATATTTCCTTATTTTTCCCTCTGGCTTTCAAAAAAATAAAATTTAACATCAGTTTTAAACAGCACAAAATAATGACCTCATTTTATAGAATGATTTCTGTCCATCTCTCTCCATGTAACATACGCATGGCGACGTGTCTGGAATGAGACTCCTCTAATGTTCAAAATGGTGAGATTTTGAATGACTTTTGTTGTTACTCTCTTTTCTGTACCTGTTTTACTCAAAAATTTTTTAAATGCACATATTATTTTTATAAAGACAGGAGGTCGTTTTTAAACCAGTGGGCTTCTCACACCCAGCCTGCTTTCGCAACCATGTTAAATCTTTCTTGTTCTGTTCTTCTGGGGTTGACTTTCTGAGCTGAAGAACAGGACTTCACATTTCTTATCGCGAAATCATGTTTAAAATTAGCCCAGCACCATGTCTTGTTTTTCCATGGAAATTCATTTATTCAGACATTTTCTGAGCCTCTATTAAGTGCTAGGAGAAACAAGTAGGTCCCCGGGACGCACAAAATTCCTCTACCAAAGTAGATACTCAAGAAACATCTATTGACATATTACGTTTGGAAGCGCTAGGAGTAATAGTAATAATAGCATTTATTTGTACCAGGTACTAGTCTCATTTCCTTATATATAGTAACGCGCTTAATCCTCACAACAACGCTGTGAAGTATGTCCTTTTATTATTCATATTCTAATAGATGAAGCAATTGAGGGTCAGAGAGGTGAGTCATTTGCACAGAGTTACACAGCGAGGACGAGGCAGAGTCGGGATTCGGACACTGAATCTCCGCTCCGGGGTACCTGTGCTGTTTTCCTCCCTCGGCACACAGCGACACTACATTCCACAGCTTTCCTCGCCATCACGTGTGACCACGGAGCTTTGCGCAGTGGCCGGGGAGCGAGGGGATGTCCTCTCTGCCTGGGATTGGCCTGTGAAGCCCGTCCACAGGTGCTCGGCGTCCTCTGTTCCACCCACAGTATGAGTGGGGTTGACCCCGGGCCCTAGAAGTGGTGGAGCTCCCCCACCCCCAAATCCCTGTGGCCATCACAGCAGGGCACCGCCACTTTGAGAGAAACCGTCAGAAGGAGGGCTGCCTCAAGAGCTGACCGTCTCTGGGGGCCGTGCCCTTGGGAAATGCCCCACTCCTGCCAGGCAACCCGACCCTTGACGGAGCAGGTGGGGGAATCGGGGCTCACCATGTCTGGCCAGCACAAGTCTCAAGAGCAGGCAAGCTTGGGGTCCCTGGTCTGGCTAGAACTTTCTCAGAGCCGCAATGCTGCCTGGGCCTCTTCTTCCCCGTGCTGCTTCCTCCCTGCCCTGCTTTTCATGGGGGTCAGATCTGCCCCCGATCAGAAGACCTGTCCTGCCCTTCTCTGCTCTGCCCTGACCTTTCCCTGAGCACCTGCTCCCCAGAGGGCGCAACCAACACACCCCTCTAACCTGCACTTGACTATGACATGAGCCAGAAATCACCTTAATACGGGAGACCAGTGGCATACGGGAGTGTCTGTTACTACAATTAGTCGGCTTCGACTAATAAACATTCCCAACCACCTGCTGGAAAAATTTTGAAATGGAAGAAATCAAAACACCTGGAAAACTATTAGAGAAAGGTGAAACTTTAAAGAGAGACAAAAAAGAAGATGACAGGGAGAAGGAGAAAGCAAGTGTGCTGTGCATTTAAAATACGTCCCCTATCACACAGGAGACTGATGGCAAACCAGGACTGAAGAGACTTAAGCAGCTACAGCTCAGATTTGCAGCACTGGGGCCGCCTTGGTCCCCCCTGCCCAGCAAAGGGCCTGGCTCCAAACAGGTGTTTGGTACATACTGGCTGGGCGGGCTGTGCCGTGGGGTGGATACAGTCCCCGTGGGGGGACGGAGCCTGAAAGAAGAGTAGTCCCATGCTCCTCTCTGTCCCAAAGAGCTTATTAACTCCAGCCATCTTGAGTTTTTCACACCCTTTCCTCGGGGTGGTGTACAGACCATCTGCTTCTCAAAGCCTCCAGAGAACCAGACCGTCCATCCTGGATTCTGAGAAAAACTGGCATTTCTGTATTCTCCCTGAAGCTGTCACTCCGCATTCTCGGCCAGCTGCAGACTGTGCTATGTGACAATGATGGAGCCATAGCCCGCGTCCCTCCTCTGCACGGGGAAAGCCATCTACCCGAGTCACACGGTGTTTTTCAGACTGGTGGATACAAACTGCGTTTCTTGGTTAGCTCTCCAGGAGTACCCCCGCAGAGGTGGGGCGACAGTCTTAAAAGTCAGGGTCATGAACGCGAAGCATAGGAAGGCTGCCTGTCAGGAGGGGCGAGGGGGAGGAGGCAGTGCGGGTGGGGTGCTCCTTCCCACAGGTCTGCACCCAAGTATCACGACTTGTCTGCCCTTCCCCTGGGGGTGGGGGCCTGCGTCACCTGCTGCAGAGGGACCGCAGCTGGTGGCATGCCACCGAGCCATCTCTGCCCCCTCTCCGCCCCACATAGGTCTCCACGGTGCGCTTCTCTGGCTCGCCATTTGCTGAGGGAGGGCGGGAGGTGTGAGGGGTTAAGACTGGGTCCCTGCCCTCAGGGACGTGCAGGCCAGGGGAGATGAGACACAGGAGCCGTTCGGTAGAATGTGGTGCGGGGCCCAGCAGAGGGGGGGACCAGTCACGGAACACTCCTTTGCTCCCGTAATACTTATGTGGGTGATGAAGAGCCAGGGCCTGTGGCAGGTGCTGGGGCCGCTCTTGGCCACCAGGATGCGAGCAAGGAGATGAGACGGGAACAAAAAGCTAGAACACAGGGCCAGCTAAGAGTGGGAACCACAGTAGAGACAAGAGTCATGCAAAAAGGAAGGTAAATTCATGTCACGCTGACGTATTCTGCCCAAACTTCTTGGAGGAGGAGCGTTCAGGCTGAGCCCTGAAAGGTGCAGAAGACGACAGGGGTGATGGGGAGGCACGGCGGGCTGAGACCGAGGGTGAGTGAAGGCCCTGGATGGTGCATTTGCTTCTGGGACAGGAGCATGGCCTGCAGAAGGGACGGATGGGTTGAGCCAGCGCCCTGGGGAAGCATGGACACCAGGCAGGGTGTGCTCTCTTCCCTATGGGCAACAGGAAGCCATGCAGATCAGGGGAGTGCTGAGATGGAAGCTAGCTTTACACAGATGCCTCTGCAGGCTGGTGGGGCGGGGGGCAGAGGGAGGGAGGAGGTCGGCTGGGAGGTGGTGGCCATGGTCCAGATGAGAGGCCTGATGAGCAACCTGGTCCAGAGCCCCGGAAAAAAACATGTGCCCAGAGCAGAGCTCACTGGTCAGGCCGTTCTGAGACTTGGGTTTGACCAGCACATGACGTCAACAGGACCCAGTCGAATGGGTCAATCTCAACAGGCTCCTTGAGAGCTTGTTTGGAGGTTCTAGCAGGGGAGCGCAGCTACTCATATACCCTTGACCGAAGAACGGTCCTCTCCTCTATCGGGGAAGGTCGTCCTCTTCGA
Source organism: Ailurus styani (assembly GCA_002007465.1). Taxonomy (NCBI): domain Eukaryota; kingdom Metazoa; phylum Chordata; class Mammalia; order Carnivora; family Ailuridae; genus Ailurus; species Ailurus styani. Next base: position 591,807 of record LNAC01000240.1, on the reverse strand, counting down.
CTGAGCGTGCTGCTTCGGGAGGGACGCACATGGAGCGGTGAGGGAGGAAGGCGACACCCGCCTAGCCAGCCAGATCAGCCGAATCGACCCTGGCGATCAATGGGGTGACAGATGTCACAGCCAGATCACCCTCACATCCTTGATGGGACCCAGTGATGGGGCAGACCAAGGAGGAAAGAGAAGGAAGGAAGAAAGAATAAACCCAGCTCTGTCGAGCATAGGTTTTGGTCTGCATAGGGTGGGGCCAGGTCTGCCATTGCCTCACCCTGGGACCTCTTCTTCACTGACCTTCACTTATAAAATAACAAGAAGGTTGAGTTAGCAGATTTATCAGTGGGGAGACATTAGGCTACGCTGTGGCAACAACCATGCCCAAATCTCAATGGAAGACCCTCAAATCTCAGTGGGGCATTCCAGAAAAACTTATTTCTCTCTCACTGAGGGGGGTTTGATGCATCAGAGTCACTCAGGGGTCCGAACTGATGGAACCACCACCATCCAAATGCTGCCAGCTGCCAAAGGAGAAGGGGAAAGAAAATTCTCCAGAGACTCAACCAACAATGAAATGGAACTCATTGGCCGGCCCTGACCCAAGCAAGTCCCAGGGACCAAGTGCAGCCTGGCCAGCAGGAGAGGGGGACTATGTGTCAGGGAGTCCACAAATGACTGCCACAACTCATCTCTCCAATGTCTTCATGCCCTAAAAGTCTGTGTTTTGGTTCATGCTCAAGGCCAGATTTTGGTTCAATTTATCCATATAAAACTAACATTTCTTCAGCACTGACTTATATGCCAGGCACCATGCTAAATTCTTTACGTGCATGATCTCTTTCACCTTTCATAGTAGATCTCATTTAATCTTTGCAATGACCCTCTGGAAAGGATACCAACATTACCCCTCATTGAACAGAGGAGAAAAACACAAGTTCAGGGAGCGTCACTGATAAGCTCGAGGTCACATGACTAGTTAAGTCCTGATCCGGGGACTCAAAACCAGGCCGTAATGCTCCAAACCTTGCCTCTTACCATCCGAGCCATCCAGAAATGAGGTAAAATGCCTGGGAAGACAGCAGGTTGCCTGTCACTGTGGGTGTTCAGGCAGAAGCCTGCAGGAGGAGAGGCTCTAGAAAGGATTATTTCACCAAGTAAAGGGCTAAATTAGTAAAAGACTCTAATCCTGAAATTCCATGGGGAGAGACAAGGAGACAGGAAAGTGGGATCAGTCTTGGGAAGAACAAGTGCCTCTCTGTGTTGGAAAACTCCACGGGCGGATGAAAGAAATGAGAGATGGACTGGAAAGGGGGGTTGAGCCCCTGCATATGGGGCTGTACCGTATTCTGGGGGCCCCAGGGAACTTTTGTTTTGTTTAACCGTCTTCATCATTTTTAAGCATACAATTCAGTGGCATTAAGTGCACCCACAATGTGGTGTGACCATCATCAGTATCTATTTCCAGAATGTTTGCATCATGGCAAACAGAAAAGCTCCATACCTATTAAACCCAGGGGCGTTCTTAAAAGGGCTTAACCTGATAACAATATCACCAGAGCTGAGCAGGGAAGACATCCGTTCCCGTCACTTGAAGGACATGACTTGAAGGCAGAGAGGCTGGGCACGGGTTGATGGCTCATGAGGCCAGCATGGGGGTCCAGGCGGAAGAGGGCAGGAGCAAGGACCAGGCAGTTACAGGGCCAAGGTCAGACGAAGAAAGCAGAGAAGTAAGCAGAGAAAGGGAAACTGCAGAGGGAGAGGGGAGTCCCAGCTTCCTCCAGGCCCCTGTGCGCCCAGGGCCACCAGGCAGTGAGCTCGAAGAGCCAGGAGAGGACACAGGGCCCTGGGGACGCTGCCGAGTCCAGCACCGGACTGGGCACAGGTTAGGGGCTGGCTGGCTGCCTGCTCCGCCGACTGTCCCTAGGGAGCCACATCCAAGCCCGACAGTCCTTCCTGGGACACGGGCGCCCCCAGAGGTCTGCAGCCTGACACCGCTCCTGCCAGCACTCACTCACTCACTGGACGCCTGCTCAGAGGTGAGTGGTGACTGCAGGCCTGGCGGGACCGTCACCCCCTCAGCACACAGCCACACACATCACTCAGGAGACCCGTCCTCCGTCAGCAACAGCTCAGCCGGAGTTAATTATGTGCCTCTCCTGGCCTCCAGCTGGGGACATGGCGGTCACTCCCCCACCTGATGGAGGCTGGGCCTCTGTCACACGCCACCGTGACCAGGGGACTCAAGTTGGGGACTTTCCAGTTCTTCAGTTCTGTCACACATCCTTCCACCTCTGCCACAGGCACCCATCTCCAGAGTTCCTTTCTGGAGACAATTTCCCCAATGCCTCAATGCTCTGGGCCAGCTCCCCCAGCATCCCCGCCATGGCCGCCTGACCCCACAGGCGCAGTGCTGACCTCACGTGGAAGTCGATTTCAGGGGTCCAACTTGCACAGACAGCCTTGGGCCTGGCTGTGTCCCCATCTCAACACTTTGTTCCCATACTCCAGCTTCTCCAAGTTTGAAGTCCTGACACGCCTTCCCAGGCCTGCATCCCTAGGACCCAATCCTTGCCTGCCCACCACCATAGCTGAGATCCTGCTAAGTGGTCTCCAAGCCCACATGGCACTGCCTGCCCAGACCAGTGCCTGGGGCTGCCCCAGGACTCTGAAGGAGGTGAAGCTCCTCCCTGCCTATAGAGAGCATGCAAAGGGGTCTCAGCTGGAAGCCTTGCTGGAAAGACAGCCCAGAAAACAGGTGACACCAAGTACTGAGAAGGGAGCCAGGGAGGCTCTGGGAGAAGGAATTCTTTTGAGGAGCGGGACAGGGAGGAAATACCTGCGGGGGCTGGTGGGAGGCTCCAGAAGGGGGATTCATTTGAGGGGTGGGTCCCTAGGAAAGGCTCCTGTGGTTCTTGGGGCAACAATTTGGGATCAGTGCATGTAGGCATGGGACCCGCTCTGAGGGAGGCCCTTTACAAGACCCCTGACCAGGTGGCTGACAAAGCACCAAGAGCAGCAGTCTTTGGAAGGCCGGGGCTAGGTGCAGGCCCTCAGAGGGCAGCCCATCCCAGCCGGGGAGGGGAGCTCATGCCCCTGCACCTTCCTTCTTTGTGGAACAGGCAAGCGATGCCGAGAAGTCCTAACCCTCGGGCACGTACGGGGCTCCACGGGGCAGAGCAGGGGATGGGAAAGCACGCTGTGAGAAGGGCTGTAGCATGGGGCTTCGAAGAGGCCACTGAACCTGGGACCAAGAATCAGGGAAGGCCTCCTGAAAGAGGAGGCACTTCTGCTGAGTCCTGAAACACAAGGAGAAATGAATCGGATGGAGAGGGTGGAGGAGAGTGACCCACAGTGAGAAGAGTGTTCACTTACTCAGTCTACGTGAATTTATTGAGCAGCTACTATGTGTCAGGCACTGTGATATGTGACAGGGATGCAGCAGGGAACAAAATCCCCACCCCTCGAGAGCTTCCATTCCAGCCATCCAGTCAGGGAAGGAGAAAATAAATAAGGAGAATAAGTAAAATGTTAGCATTATATAGTGCAACAATAAGTAAAATGTGTTATATGGTGATGCGTGCTAAAAGGAAAAATGCAGTGGGGCAGGCTGTGTGGGGTGGTGGTGGGGAGGGAGTGAGCTGGGGCCTCCAGCTTCCCTTCCAGCAGTGACCAACACCCAGATGAGAACACGGGGAGTATAGAGGAGGTGAGAGGGTGTGCAGGACAGGGGTGTCATGGGAAGCATGGGAGGCCAGTTTGGTGGGTGGGGTGCAGCGGAGGGCAGACCCTGGACAGCATCAGGGGAATTAGTCACAATAATCTTAAGCACCATTAAACCAGCACCACTACTATCATTCCTAACGTACTACTGAAGTTCAAAGCGACTAAGAACCATAATAATTTGGGAAAAGGTACCCTCCAATGCCAGAAGCATCCAAGCCTTGTCAATGAAAATAGCCACTCAGAATCTCAGCATCTGAGGGATCGAGAACACTCTAGATGGTCTCATCTCAGTCTAGGGTGACCTGTTAGAGGCAGAACGGCACAGGAGGTGATGGAAAAACAGGCGGGAAAACTGCTGAGCCAGAGGAAGGGTCTTTGAGCCTTGGATCCAGGGCCCAGGCTATGGAAATCAGTGTGGCTGCCAAACCAGGGGTCCCGGCCTGGTCCCCGCCTTCTCCTGCCAACTCCTGGCTGCTGCCTGCTGGGCAGGTTTCTTCCCTCCTGAGCTTCTCATAAAACAGGTCTAATGAGCCTCCCTCCCTCACAGGGCTGAGGGCAGGTCAGGCTAGATGGGGACAGTACATTCGGGAGCCCTGGAAGTACATGCAAGTTGAAGGGCCCTTGTTACCATTCATATCCTGATCCGAGGGCAGAGCCTGTCCTAGGACTAAAGCCCTGGGCTCCTATTTGTTTGTTATCTGCTGGGCGACCTTGGACTGGGCCCCTCCTGTCTCTGGGCTTCAGGATCCTGGTCCTGGGACAGCCTCTAGGGTCTCCAGGCTCCACAGTTCTGGGAGGTCTCTTACAGGTGGTAGTTTGGAGTCTCCAGAGTGGGTCCTGCCAGAATCACCCCCCAAAACCAGGCCCAGTTCTACCCAGGAGAGGACCTCCACCCAGCCCAGACGCAGGGTAAAAAGTAAGGCCGCCCATGGCCTCCACACCTCCCCTCCCCGGGATGCTGCTCCTTAAACACCCGTCATGGCCTCCTGGGCCCATTCCCAGGTGGAGGGCAGAGAAAAATTATCTTCATAAATCCTGCAAATAAAATAGGACAATTTTTCAGGGTTTATTCATTTTCATGCAGGAAAAAATATGATTATTTTTTTTCCCTGAGTAGCAACCTTGCTGTGAAATTCTTACTTTGTTTTCCTTTTAGGTTTAACAGATCCTTCCTGAGCCTTAAAAAAATTATTTGAATGCCGTTCTTCAAATTAAAAAAAAAAAAAGCAAGCAGGAAGTGAAATGAGACGGATAAAAAAGGATAAATATTGCATGATTCACTTAGACGAGGGACCTAGAGGAGTCGAATTCATGGAGACAGAAAGCAGAGTGGTGTCTCCCAGGGGCTGGGGGGAGGGGCACGCGGAGTTAGTATTTGGTGGGTATAGAGTTTCAGTTTGGGAAGATGAAGAGTTCTGAAGATGGAAGGTAATGATGATCACAAAACAGCGGGAATGTACTTCATAGCGCTAAAGTGTACACTTCAAAATGGCTCAAATGGTAAATTCCATGTTATGTATATTTGGCCACAATTCGAAATAAACAAGGAGGAAAGTGATCACTGCTTCCCCAGGACAGGTTCTGGGGCCTCTCCCTGGGCCTCGGTTTTCTAGCCTTAGGGTGGACAAGAAATCCATCCCTCCTTCCTCCCTGAGCCTAGGTGTGGAAAGAGAACGCCTGCCTTTGCTCTCTGCCGGGCCAGGAAAGTGGTTTTCAAGCGGTACTATATGAAGAAACTAAAGAGAAATAAAAATGGAACTCCACCGCAAATACACAGAAGCACAAAACGGCCCCCTGTGTGCAGGGCAGGCTGGTGAGCGCTCGGTGGGCCCCTCGCCCAGCTACCCTCTACCCTCCAAGTAGTCTCCCTCTGGGGACTAGCGTGGAGAGGAGGAAGGTGAGGGCCTGTGGCTGAGCGAGGTGGGGCAGACCCTCCTGCCCCAGACACTACGCCCCGCTCCCCCGGCAACAGACCCCAACTCCTTGGACCGCATGTGACTTCCGCACAACAGACATTCCACCTCCCCTGTGCCTGGCCAAGCCCAGCACGTCTGGCTTCGTTCTGGAAGCCTCCGCCGGGTGAAAGGCCCTTTCTGCAGGGTAACCCAGCACCCTCCGGAAAGGACTGGCCCAGGGCAGTCCCCGGAGGGCGGTTCCCTAAGGACAGTACTATCTCCCGAACCTCTGTAGCACAGCGGTCAAGGGTCCCTACTCCGGGCCACGTGCCTCGTTTCAAATCCCCCACTTCCTAGCGCATTGACCTTGGGCCAGTCCTAATCAGTGCGCTCTGCTCAGGAACCCCACTGCCCCCGGCACGCGAGGGCCACCCAAGCGGGAACGAAAGGAGTCACGGCAGCCTTGGGGACGGACACTGGCCTGCGAGTTCCTTCCCGGGGCTTCCCATTCGGCAACAGTGAGACCCCAGGACCGTGTCCGCCCTGCCTGGTCCTTCCTCACGAGTCCCCCGCCTGTGCTTCTCTGAAAGCCTGGGCCGGAGCGGCTCTGCCACGGAAGGAGCCAGTGGTCTGGTCACGACAGGCACCATATGGGAGCCCGCCCCTCGCTATTTTGGGCCCATCTGTTGACATGACAACCAGGCTTCCCGACCCCGCCACGCAGCCTCCGTCCTCGGGTTCGCGTTGTGCCAGGCACATCCTTCACCAGCTGCCTCCCAGGTGAGAGAGGCCCTTGCACAGATTCCGCCGAGCCCCTTCCCTGGGACAGCGGCGCACGGGGACGTTAGGCCAGGCACCCCGGTGTGGTGGGCACGGGAACAGGCAGCCTCGCTCTTCAAAGCCCGCAAGCGGGGCATAACCCGGCGCAGAGGAAGGGGTGACCCCGATCTCAGAGTTTCCCAGGAAACCCCGGGCTGACAAGCCTTCCCCCAGCCGCGGCTGCTGAGGGCCCGCCCCCACGCCCTGCTCAGTCCCCCGCTACTCCTATTTTAGGAAATGTCAGGCCGGGAGGGGCTCGCAGAGGTCTTCTGGGCCCAGCGATGCACTGCACTGTCGGGGAATCCAAGGCGTGTGGCTTCTCTGAAATCACACAGAACCCCCGACAGGAATCCCCCGCGCCCCATCAAGATTCCATTCATGCTGCTCTAAAATAAGGGGAAGAATGTGCCGTATTCTCCTGCATCACAACAGAGCACACAGAATTTCATTTTTGAACCAGCAACTTTGTGACCACAAACAACAGGCCATGGGCACCTGGGTGGCTCAGGGGGTTAAAGCCTCTGCCTTCCGCTCAGGTCATGATCTCAGGGTCCTAGGATCGAGGCCCACATCGGGCTCTCTGCTCGGCAGAGAGCCTGCTTCCTCCTCTCCTCTGCCTGCCTCTCTGCCTACTTGTGATCTCTCTCTCTGTCAAATAAATAAATAAAATCTTAAAAAAAAAACCAAACAGGCCAGGGACAACCCACAGGCACTGAGTGTCCACTGGGCTGGCGACAACAGCAGCAGCCATCACCCTAATGACAGCTCTCACCCCTGAGGCTCACTACATGCCCAGTAAACCCCTCCATGTTTCACAAACATCATCTCAAGTAGCTGAATGGGTAGAGCACCCCCCACTTGGCAGATTTGGAAACAGAAGCTCAGAGAGTTTAAGTAACCAACTCAAGGGCGCACAGACGGCAGAGGGGGAGCTGGGCTTGGAGCCAGCCTGGCTCGGCAGACACAGACCCATGACTTCATGGAGTCTGGGAGGTGGGGGCACCAAGGATGATGTGGCAGCAGGCATCCCTGAGTCACCTGGGGTGACGGGACCGACCAAGAAACTTCCAGCGATATGCTCAGAGACCTGAGCCAGAATGAAACCAGGTAAGAGGAGGGGAAGGACCCACGAGGTGGCGGGAAGTAGGAAAGAGTACTCATTTATAAATCCTTCTAACAGCTGTGCGTGGAGCCAGGCACCTTCGATGGCGCCATCTGTCCACCTTGCTTAAGGATCTCATAGGGGACAGAGGGTCAGTGACAGGAACTACAGAGCTTGGTAGGGGGCTTCGTGGAGGAGGAAACTCTCTGACTGTTAAGACAATGGGACTGCTTAAATTCCTCGTATCAGAGAGATCATAGATAATTGTCTTTCTCTGATTGACTTATTTCGCTTAGCATGATACCCTCTAGTTCCATTCACATCCTTGCAAATGGCAAGATTTCATTTGGCTGAGGAATTTAAGAGGCAGGGCGGAGGGGGGGATGGCAGGGGGGGTAGGGAGGGAAAAAAGGTAACAAGATGGGATCAGGAGGGAAACCATAGGAGACTCTTAATCTCATGAAACAAACTGAGGGTTACTAGGGGGTGGGAGGGTAGGGAAAAGGTGGCTGGGTTATGGACTTTGGGGAGGGTTTGTGCTGTGGTGACTGCTGTGAAAGGTGTAAACCTGATGATTCACAGACCTGTACCCCTGGGCAAATAATACATTATATGTTAATTTAAAAAAATACAATGGGACTGCTTGAATTTTCCCCAGCTCCGGGCTACACAGCACCTACTTCCCGGATACAAAGTCTGCACTATTCCCCCCAGAGACTAGACGCATACTAAATTCTCCACATTCTCTAGGATCAGGAGGACCTAAAAGGGGAGATGTGTTGTGTTAACATAGAGCATTCGACAGGACAAAGGAATTTCATTAGGAGGCCGGCTGATGCAGTCAGCTGAAATAAATAAATTAAAATGTGGCATTGTTGTCTCTTTGCGTGCGCTAGTTTTAATGACTATTTACTGAAACACTGAAACTTCACATGTGCAAGAAGAAACACAAATTCCCAAACTTGGGCATCATCATCGCCAGACTCTGTGTTAACAGATCGACCCCGGGGCCAGAAGGGGGGGCATGGACTTTGATTTTCTGCTGCAGTGGCCTGGACTAGCCAGGGGCACGGACAGTGGGTACTCCTCCAGTCCCCTGAATGTGTTTCCACGGTCTGGTGGATGCCCAGATGGAAAACCACATCCAGGGATCCTGAATGTGGTTACTCTGAGGGTCTAGGCCACACCCCTCCTGAGCCTCAGAGCCTGCCTACGGGCCACGCCGGATGGACAGGGTTTTCCCCATTGGGTCACAGCCCAACACAACCTCACGACACACACATTTCACTCTTTGCTTAACCAGCTTGCTGTTGCCATGTCCGGCTCCCCCACCATGCAAGTGGGCAGAGCTGAGCCATCTCTCTTGGGCTCTGTGCCATTTTGCTGGTCTGAGCATGAGCTAAGACAAGCGCCCTCAGCTGTTGGATCAGCAGGGAGAGATGTGGCAGGCTCACTCCTGGGGGGGTCTTGATGGTGAGGAATCCACCCTAGGAATTTCAAACTCTGTTCCCCAGGAGGGCCCTGAAAATGGGCACGGACATATGACTCCACAGGGCACAGCCCCACCACTGTTCCCTTCTACTGATTTTATACATTGGGCTTCTAGGAAATTTTGTTCAGAGGGTCTGGGAGCTCAGCAGAAGAGCCGATGCCGGGAGACTGGAGGAGACAAGGTAGCCTGCCATGCAACACAGCCCCTTCACCACCAGCCAGGTCTTCGAAACCCGCCACCTGCAGGGAGCGCTCTCAGCCTCCGTGGCAGAAAGTGCTCTGCCCCAGAAGAGATCCAGAAGGTTTGGCAATAGCAGAAGGACAATAGCAGAAAGTAAAAAACACAACCGAACCTCTGGAAAACAAGTAGAAGCTTAGAGTGTCAACACAGGGTGAGAGCACCAGGGTTTTCCTCTGACCTGATGGGGGTTGAATTACAAATGGCCTGTGTCATACTCCATTGGGGCTGCTATGACAAAGGCCACAGACCCAGTGGCTCAAATAATAAACATTTATTCCTCACAGTTCAGGAGGCTGGGAAGTCGACGATCAAGGCACTGACAGATTCCGTGTCTAGTGAAGGCCCCCTTCTGGTTCACAGACAGACTGCCTTCTCTCTGCACCCTCACTGGGCAGAAGGGGCAAGGGGGCTCTCTGGGGTCTCTTTGATGAGGGATCCACGCAAGGTATACCAAGAGGTGCCACCTCTGTCCTATGGAGCATGTAGCCCAAGTCCCTAATGCACAGTATGCAGAGGGTGCTGACGGGCTTTGCACGGGGTACACTGTCACACTGTGGCCCCAGGAGGTGCAGCCATGAACCCAGGACACACACCAGACCGTGAGGCATGTTGAGAGTCGCCAGCTCAGTCTGGCTGCAGTGGACAGTACAAAAGACGGCCGGAGTGGAGAATGCCCAGTTGCAGGGGTCTGAATTCTAGGAGGTCAGTTGGGAAAGGGACAGTTACCTGCTTGGTAACTGCTAAAGGAACATGAGCCCTGGCTTCACAGAGGCTGTTTATCTCCTCCTCCCACGGGCTGTATCTGAAGTCATCCATAATAAAAAGCTCAGGAAAAAAACAAAAGGAAGAGAAAGAGCCAAGCAAACCCGGCATTCTCCCCTCTCCTCTTTTCAATGATTCCAGGAAATACACAACACAACACCCAAATCAGCTAGGAGAAGAGGCACGGGGCTGGGAAGGCAGGACAGCTCCCACTTGGCTCTGTTGGGCAAAGCACATATTCCCACCAGTGTGTCCAGGCAATTTCATCCCTCCTACAGCACCAACCACCTGCTGCAGGCAGTAACCCCAGATGCTGACCTCCCTCCCTGCTGTCCCGCTCAGCTCCAGATGGCATGTCTCCACCTGGGTGCCCCACAGGTTCAAATCCAGGCTCACCACCTTCAATGGGGTCAGGGTCCCAGAAGGTGGGCTGCCGATGGGACTGGTAGGACCCTGAGATTCAGACCCCGAGAAACCTGTTTCTCTCTCTGTAAGCCTTCCGTACAGGTATGGCACTTAGCAGGTGCTCAGCACATGGAAAAGCTCAGTAAATGTCAGCCATCACTGTGATTAGTATTGATATTTGCATTAGCATTAGTATTAACACTCCCCTCGGCAGGTCCCCCAAGCCAGAAAATCAGGAGCCACCCTGGACTCCAGGTTTGCATGACCCCCTGCACCCAGTCAGTCTCAAGTCCTGAAGATTCTGCTTGCTGAGATCTGTGCAACTGGGCCAGCCTCTCTGTACCACGGGCACGTGCTCCTGTCTGGCCTTGTCATCTCCGCCCTGCTCCCTCCTGCTGCAGCCCACTCTTCCCCTAGAAGTGAGCTCCTTAAATGGAAAAGCTGATCATGTCCTGGTGCTCAAAGGTTTTTTGTGGCCCTCCATGGCCAAAGGCACTTTGTTCAAAGTCCTTCGCCTGCCCCAGGTGGCCTCCCGGTTCAACCCCACCCCACTGGCTGGCCTCCCCTCTCCTTGCCTGGACTCCTCCTCAACCCAGCAGACAGCATTCTCAAGAGCATCCTGAGCTCTGCCTTTTTGCTCAGCAACCTTCCTCCCAGAGCGCCTGCTCCCTGGTGAGCACCCCCTCACTTTGCCTTCCACTGACTCAGCTCAGATGTCCCTGTCTGCCCAGATCCTCCCTGATCGCAGCAGGACCATTCTGACCCCCTCCTCCCTGTGCCCCATNTCAGCTCAGATGTCCCTGTCTGCCCAGATCCTCCCTGATCGCAGCAGGACCATTCTGACCCCTCCTTCCTGTGCCCCATGGACCTCACCCTTGCTTCCGGAACATAACCAGTACTGGCAGGGCCCAGGCTCCTGCACACAATTCCCAAAAAGGACCAGATTGCCAGTGTAAGTTTTCGTATTTTATTGTCTCGTGTAAGGACATTAAAGAGCAAAATAAAATGAACAAACAGATCCTAACATCTTCTATCACCATGATTTAACTGTAAAGAGGTTATGATAGGAAGGAAGAGGAGGAGGAGGGAGAGGAGGGGAAAGGAAGAACAGCACCTCCAAGGAATGGATGTTCTTTAAAATAACAATGTTGTCTCCAGGTACAACTCATCCTTCTTTTTCTCACGTCACCATGGTCTGTAAAAGCTCTGTCGAGGCCAGTATGGGCCAAGGGCCGGTCATCGCGAGCATGTCCAGTGAGAGACTGTGAGCCCCGGGGTGGGGGGGGGTGGTGAGCTTGAGCGGGGAGGTGCTCCTTGAGTTCACAGATGGACAACCGTGTCCAGGTCGGCGGGTGTCAGGGCATCCCTGCTCCCCAGCTTCCTGAGAATGTGACTTCCAGTAACACACTGTCACAAAATAATCCGGCTACGGCGAAGGTCCCTGGCTGAGCCGCTGAGTTGCTTTTAGAAAGATTTCACTTGTGCAACCACTCCTCCTAATATCACTCAGGAAACACTCCTTATAATAAGAATAAAACACAAACAAACCTGCCCAAGCACTTGGAAACAATCTGCCATCTTTAACTGATTCAATGGGAGAGGGGAACGATGTCTGCCATCTTTAACTGATTCAATGGGAGAGGGGAATGGTGCAGGAAAGGGAACCGAGTCTCTCATTNTGTTTTTTTTTCTTTCCTTTTTTTTTTTTTTTTTTAGCAAACTACCTTGTACCTGCCATAGTCTTTATTTTCTTTGAACCCCCCCTCCCCCAAGTAGCTACTCGATTCCACAAAGGAGGGGGCCACAGTCTGTAGTGGGGAGCCCGAGACATGAGAGCCGGGGAAGGCACGGCTCCGGGTGCCGCTGGGCAACCTCTTTGGGGCTCGGCATCCTCACCTAGTAGGTGCGGATTCCTCTTCTAGTTCCTCTTCTACCTCCTAGAACGGTGGGGAGGGAGAGCTGAGACATCGGCCCCACAGGCTCTGGACATTCCAGGACAGAGCGAATGGAAGGGACAGCTGCCAGGAACATGGTCCCTGTTGCTAACAAGACTGCTAATAAGAGCGAACTAAGAAAGAAACGGGGTGCATATGAATAATAACCCCGCTCTCTCTGGCCTGCCTCACACAGCGCACCTCGTTTCGTTTGCCAAGGCATTCCCTGTTGCAGGGAGATAAACAAGATCCCTGAAGGCTGTACATCATTCTTCCAGCAACTTCTTCCTTGCCTGCTACAACCAAGACCTGGGTGAATATTCTCAAGCATAGAATTTGGTCTGGAACAACTTTTCCACTGTGTTTCCTCACTAGCCAGCATTCATTCATGCTGGAGAGAGGAGGAATTTAATATTTCTAATTACTTTTTAGGGAGTAGTTTATCCCTGGAAATGTTGTAATTGATTTTTATCCGGTTTCCCCTTGCCTGGTATTACTCTCTCAAGACCTTGCCTGAGCCTGCCAACTACACTTCTTTTCTTCTTCTTCCTAGTCCAGCTGTGTGTTTGCTTTTTTTGCCCTCCCTCAAGGGCAAAGATCCTGCCGGCGATTTCTGGATCTCAGCCCTGGGCCTGGCACATCGGTGGAGCGAAGCCAGTGCACTGGGAACGAAGACCAGGAGAAGAAATTATTTCCCATACCTACACTTTCTCTAACTGCAGCTCAGAAATCCCAAATGGTTCGGGATAAGAAACTGGCCCAAAGCTAATTAATTTTGCAAAACAGACCTTACAGGGTAGCACACGGGATCTTCAGAAAAAATATTCTGGTTTTTACTTCCCACTGAGAGCTTCAGGGACCGCAATTAGAGTAGCGTGAAACAACACACTCAACTCCGGTTCGCTAACCCCCAAGAACCTTCCCACTGATGGGTACAAAAATAACGTCCTGTTCTGTTTGAAAATATCACCTCCAAGTCAGATCTGTGCTTTCCCATGGTGTTCTGTACATTTTTAAGCGGCTCTGTTTGGCTGGGTTTTGACAAGTGGGAGCTGGGGGCACGGAGGTGCGCCTCAGGCATGGGGCTTCTTCAAAGACCTGCTGCCAACCGCATCAGCGCCCCCTGGAGCGGGGTGGGGCTCCTTACAATGTGGAATCCCAAGTTCTATTCCACAACCCCCAAATAGGAATCCCTGGGGCTGGTCCATTTTTAAGTAGCAGCCATGATGACCTGGATACACACTAAAGTTTGAGATGCCAACTCATTTTTCTGCCAAGGAAATTTACTCAACACTCTCTCCCCAGACACCCAATCTCATCTACACACACACACACTCATTCCAGACTTGGCTGAGTAACTATTTTTGCAGGACAGGACTTCAGTGGAACTCTATGGGATCCCAAGGACTGCAGCCTCTCCAAAGTTCTCAGGGTCTTGTCTACAGCCCCACATTCCCCTTCCCCTTCGTGCAATGGCCAGCAGCCACCCTTTAGGCTCCTAGTGTTGCCTTTTGTTCCAGAAGACCATGTTTTCCAAGTTCCGCTCTTCCATCTACAAGGTGCAGAAGGCCGAGCACCAGAAGAGGCCCTCAGAAACTGCTTGTTGATTGTCCAGTACTTGGCAACACCTTCATGGATTAGAGCCATTCACTGGGAACCAGTCCTTCCTTAAATATGCATTATTGAGTGCTGACTGGACATTAGCATTGACAACAATAGTAATAATAGGGGCGCCTGGGGGGGCTCAGCCAGTTAAGCGTTGGACTCTTGATTTCAGCTCAGGCCATGATCTCAAGGTCCTCTCTAAATAAATAAATAAATAAATAAATAAATAATATCTTTTAAAAAATAATAATGAGGGATAAGATTCCATATATAAAGCCCTTTCCAGCTTACGAAGACATGTCACGCATTTTCCCTTTGGCCCTTGTAGTCACCTATAACAGTGCCAGAGCAAACATGATCATGCCACTCTACAAATGGGAAACCGAAGCTCAGAGAGGTTAAGTGACTTTCCTGAGGGCTTACAGTTAGTTGGTTGCAGAGCTGGTGCTAAATCTAGACCTTGTGACTCCCAGGAGTCAATCACTCTCTGATCCAGTGAGTAATTGTCAAGCCCCCATTCTGTGCCATTCACCACATCGTGCTGGGGATAGAAGAGCTTACCTTGCCCCATGCTCACCCTCATGCCCCAGGCTCCAGCCACAGTCTATGCACCATGCTCCTTCCAACCTCATGGCCACCAAACCTACTGTCACCCCCACCCCATCCCTGACCTATGTAATTCCTACTTGAACCTCCCCAGCAATGAAGACTGCCATGGATTCCTTCACTGCATCACCAGTGTGCCCAAGGGAAGGATGGATGGATGGATGATGTGCAAAGATTCTGAGAACATCCCAGGCATAGCTAATTGGGCAAGGTATGTAACCTAAGCCATAGGCTAGCCACTGACCTATGACCTTGTGGGTCAAGGAACGATGAGCTAGCAAGGCACGGATCTCTTCTCTTGAATCTGAGTTTGGAAATGTTAAGAAAATGAAGACGTACTCTCAGAGCACACATCGCTTCCTCCCAAACCTGGTGAGGTCCTCCTTTATATATGCTCACGTCACCATGTATCTAGTCCTCATGCTCGCGGTCACACTGTATTTGTCTCCCACACTAGACCCCAAGTTTCATGGTAGTCTTGTTTACCACTGTGTCCCCGGTGCCCTCAAAGTCTGAATGAATGAACAAATGGATGAATGGTGGTTGACCGAGGAGCCAAGAGAGTCTACCTCATGAATGGCTCACAGGGCCCCAGAATCAAAGAGGTAGGTAGCAGACCTGCTCGGATTCTGGCTGACCTGTGTAAATCCACTGTCGAGGGCCCATCCAGGCCCTGCCTATGAGAAAGGGGAAAACGAGTGGTGTCCATGGCGGGAGCTATGTGGGAAGAGGATGGGCCATCAGATCACACACGTTCAGGCTGCAGAACCTGGAGCTGCTCAGCCTGGAGTAGAGCCCTCTTGGGGCCTGGTCATGGCCTCTGCATTCTGATGGGTTCTCAAAAGCAGAAAGTACAGATGTGGTTTGTTTCATTCCAGAGAATAAAAACAGAACTATGTGGGGGGTGGGGGTTGGGGTAAGAGAATCCATAAGGAGGCAGATACCAGCTGAAAAAGAACAACTTTTTAAAAACCAGGGCTATTCAGAGATGGGATGAAGAGGAGGCAGGCCAGCCATCCCCGGAGGTGTCCAGGCATTGGATGCCCCCACTGTAGGTTGGGTATAGAAGAGATTAAAGCATTGGAAGGCTCCCTCTAACCCCGAGAGTCTGAGCTTTTGTTCTCACTGCCACAATTATGTACATTCTGATGTAGCTGTCACAACCTCATCTGTTTCCTAAAGAATGTGACAAGCTCAGTTTTATGAAGAAAGTAAACATAGGAATCCCAGCCAAGGTGGTATCACAAATTAAATTCACATCTTGAAATCCCTTCCTCCCCACCACACCAAATACATAGCAATGATAGCTGAAATACAAAAATAGAAAATTTAAAGACATAAATTACTCAAAAATAAGATAAAATGCTCAAGGAAAAAAAGAAAAAAGCCCCACCACGTGGTAAGTGAAGAGGAAGCTGTGGGTTTGGTGGGCTTCCTGAGCTCTGGGTGCAAAACAGCCAAAGGTACCAGGCAGTGAGAATTCTCCAGGACAAAAGAGACTCAAAGCATCCCCAGAAAATGCAAGGGCAGAGCCACATTCAATGTAAAGGGGAACCACAGCCAAGCTCACTATTTAAAGCAAAGCAGGTAGGGAACAGCTTCTCCTACTCATAAGAAAAGCTGGAACAAAGTTCTACCAACTGCTGCCTGGCACTGCAGGCCACACGAAGCTGCATGATTGTGGGTGGCAAGACAAGGAAACAGAACAGAATGACGGATTGAATGCAAAAATGGCCCTAGTTATTCAGCCCTTTCTGTACCCATGGCCTCTGTGATATGACTTTGCAGCTCCCTCCATTAGAAGGTAGAATCTATTTTCCCATCTCTCGAAGCTGGGTTGGCCTTGTGACTTGATTTGGCTAAAAGAATACAACAGAAGTGACAGTAAGCTGGTTCCAGGCATGACCTTAGGAGCTGCGCCAAAGACGGTTCACAATGAATCAATAACTAGATGGACAGCAAACTTCTCATGAGCAACGAGAGGTCCAAAAGATAAAGCTCTGAAGGTAAATTACTGTTTGCTTAGAATTCTATACCCTGCTAAACTATTACACAAGAATGAGAGGAACGCAGAGACATTTTAAGACTTCCAAATACTAGTAAGACTACCCTTGACCCCCATGAAGTGCACTGAATACTACTTAAGGATGAACTCAGCAAAAAGAAAAGTGAACCTAGAAGAAATGGAAGGTGGGGTGGGGGGAGTGAACAAAGATGTTGGTAACATTTGTTGGCAAATGTAACTGTTAATTAAAAACTAAAAACAATGAAATTTTTCAATCAGTGGACCCCAAATTCTAGGAAACAAGAAATTGAGAGCAGATATTTAGTGGGTTGTTAGGCATTGCGACCATTCTTGTCAAATCCAGTAGAGGAGAAAGATACTGTGTAACTTTAGATTTTAGGAGAAAAAAGAAATATAATTTAGAATGTATGCTAAAATGTTAAGGGTATAACCACGTGAGCAAGGGGAAAAAAGGGGATGGCAGAAGGAACACCCAAAATAAGATGGTAGAAATATGTCAGCAATCACAATAAATATAAACCAATTAAAACCACCTATTAAAAGACAAACTAAAAGGGGTATAACAAAATGGAATGCACAATGTTATGTACAGTATGATGTTTATACAAAGCTTTAAAAATACTATATATTGTTTATGGACATGTACATCTGTAGTAAAATATAAAAATAGAGATGGAAAAAATACAACCAACTTCCAGACAGTTGTTATTTCTGTGGAAGGAGGAAGGACGGAGAATGGAAGGGGGAGGGTTAGGAGAGGGCTTTGGGTGCATCTGCAATGCTTTAGTTCTTTGAAAAATGAGATCTGGGGAAAAAATATTCACATTTTCCAAACTGGGGCTGTAGGTACAAGCTATGTTGTCGCTATATATTTTTTTTCTTTCTGTATGTTTGAAATATTTTGTGATATGTTTTCACATTGGAAGGAGGGAGAAGGAGGTAAGGAAGGAAGGCAGGGAGGGAGGGAGGGTAGGAAGGATTAGTTTTGGCATATGGAGCCTTCCTGACCACCTCTCCCAGATTTAGCTAATTCCTAAAGATAATAAATAACTAGCCTGTGGGCCTTTTATATGCAAGCCAATCCACAGCCCACAGCCCCAGTCTCTTCATTTTGGGGGGCTTTCACATTCTGGGCCACTATCCACATGCCCTAGCAACCATAAATCCAGGTACCAGAAGACTGACAGACTACCCTAAGCCCCAGAGTCCAGGGAAGTTATCCGACCAGCCAATCACCAGCTGCTTACCCTGCCTCGCCAGATCCTTCCCGTGGAAACCACAATTAAAGCTCTTGCCCACGTCCCACCTCACTCCCTCTGCTTCCTGGCAGACCCTGGGGCTTCCCTGTGCTCCCTGCCCGGAGTGGCGTGCTTCCTGCATCTAGGGGACTTCTAGGGTAAACTCCTTCCTTTTTGATAGTCGTTTCCACGTCTGCACATCATACTGTACCTGATTAAAAAAAAAACAAAAACAAAAACAAAAAACAGATAACCAGAAGCAGGACAAGGAAGGAAGGAAGGGAGGAACGAATATATGAAGATCAACCCTATAGAACTTGACCAGAAATTGAGACCACAAACTCAGTTCATCCAGGAGCTGCCCCTTCCTTTCTTTCCTTCCTTCCTTCCTTCCTTTCCTTTCTTCCTCTCTCTTTCCTTCCTTCTTTTCTTTTTCCTTCCTTCCTTCCTTCCTTCCTTCCTTCCTTCCTTCCTTCCTTCCTTCCTTTCTTCTTAAAAGATTTTATTTATTTATTTGGGGGGGGGGAGAAACGGGGGCAGAGAGAGAACCAGACTCCCCATTGAGCAAGGAGCCTGATGTGGGACTCGACCCCAGGACCCTGGGATCATGACCTGAGCCAAAGGCAGACACTTAACTGACTGAGCCCCCCAGGTGCCCCAGGGGCTGGCTCTTCCTACACAGGATTTTATTGCCCAGATATAGACTTTCAAGGTAAATAAACCTCCTCTCGGCCTTACCATATGTTGTTCTCTCAGCCCGGAACAGCTTCTCTCCCCTGATCCCACCGCCCCCCGCCCCAGAATAAACTGCTCCCCCAGGTTTTTCCCTCAGTCCAACCCAAGTCGGGCCGGTCCACCTGTGAGGCTGCACCCGATGGGCTGGAGAGACAGGGATGCTGTCCCACTGGCCTTCGGATCACCCGCCCTGGCAGGTGCAGACACAGCAGCCTGTAGCACTCATGCCCACGCAGAGAGACCGGATGACAGTTACAGCCCTCAGAGGCGTGGAGAATCGCTCCCCGTGTGAGAATTAGAGAGGAAACGTGGAAAGACCACGAGCCCATGGACTCAGCAACAAGCAATGTCCACTGTGGAACCACGAGACAGCGCTGACTCAGTAATTTCTAGGTAACCCAAATATATATCTTCATAAACCCAAACTTACAAGTATTTTTTGATTGACTCATTTTTAAAACGCGATGCACATGTAGACACACCTGGAGGTTTGAAACGCATTCTTATTCTTTACAATTCTTTCTCTTCCCCACCAGAACATTTTTTTTTAAATTGCTAAGGTAACACATGCTTGTAGAAAATTCCAACAATACAGCAGCACATATACTGGTCCAGTGGGGAATGCAAGCTCCTTCCTGCCTCCCTTCCCTCCAATCTCCCCATCCAGGAATAACCACGGCCCCCTCCCTGCTCTCCCAAAGGAATGGTGCTACGCAGCCCGCACGCTTCAGTCTGACCCCTCGGTGTGTGCGAGTTAGCTGTCTAAACAGCTCGGTGAGGGAGGCGCGGTTCTTGCTCCCCGAATAATAGCCATGGTCAGGACCAGGACTGGAGCCTGGTTGCCTGGCTTTGAACCCTGGGTCGCCATTTGTGGGCTCTGTGGGCGGGGACCGCTTTGCCTCTGTTGTGTGCTTTGGTTTCTTGGAGCTAATCAATGATGCCTGTTTCATAGTAAGTTGTAAGAATTCAATGAATGGACACGGGTCAGGAGCTAAGAACAGCGCCAGATACATAGAAACCCAATCAGTTATTATTTCTGCTTTATGGATAAGCAAACGGAGGCTCAGGGAGGTTGAAGGGCTTAGCCAATCCAACAGACGATTATGAAATCAAGCGTGGACCTGCCAGGGGTACGTGAAGCTCCCCCTGAAAGGCACGGGGCGTGAGGGTTATTCTGTCCCACAACTTGATTTCCCCAAATGCCTGTTTGGTCATTAGGTCTTCGTCTGGTCTGACATTCTCCTTCCCCTCTCGCCCTCCGCCCTCCGAGTCAGGTGATAAGCTGTCACTTCTTGCTGCTGGCTCCCCACCTCCAGCAACCTGACACCGGCTCCCAATTGGTCGACTCGATGTCGACTGGGAACCCAGTATCACACTGCGGGTGAGAACAGTGAACAAAACAAGTACAACCAGGCACGCGCAAAGCCCTAAGCAGAGCTCCCATTCAAAAACTGAACGAGTCTTAATAAACGTCCCCCCTATCAGCGGCTCAGAGACCTGCAGGCTCCACACCGGGCTCTGGTCGCCCTCCAGATAAGTGAGGTGCTGATGTCTGAATAGATTTTCTGCATTTTTAAACAAAAGTTTCCTACCTGGGCATTTTTAAACGTCCCCGCTCTCTAAGTGCAGAGCCCTGCCTCCAAGCCCAGGCAGGGTGTGTTATCCAGAATACGAACCTTCCAGGCTTCCCCAGGAGCCACACCCCACTCCCATTCTGAAAGCATCCCTGGGACCTATGATCATCGAGTGCTGGGCTGCATTTAAACAACTTCCCAACTCGCCAGAATAAATCCTCTTTAGGATGGATGGTCGCAGGTTGCTGTCAGACGTATGTGTCTGAATACTAAACTGCGCTGTGGATCAAAGGGAACCTAATGTGTCCGGGGCCATCGCCCTGGGGTACCAAGTAGGGGAGACCCAGGACACCCTGAAGGAAGCAGAGTGTCTGGGGAGTGATGGGAAGCAGGGCAGAGAGAAATAAAAGGCTGTGTATGAAGCTCTGCAAGGGAGTCACAGAAGGAGACTGAGGACATCTGGAGGAGGGGTCCACAAGCAACCTGGGGGTAGGTGGGGACGCAGCGTGCTTTGTGACCCCAAAGGCCTCTAAGGTCTCTGATTTCAGAGTCGCACTCATGTGCTGGTTGAACTCACAATGAAAGCACGGGCATCACACACACACCGCGCCCCACGCAAAAATACCAAGATGCAGCAGGAGTGACAAGGGACATGGGATTTTTCCGGCTTATTTTGCACAATCAGATAACTCGGGGTTCCTAAATGGATTTCCTTGGCCTCTGTTCTCTGATTAGATCACCTCAAAATCATTACCTCTCCTTTGGTGGATATGGGAGACCCGGATTGTTTGTTACCCAAGAAAAGGTTCAGTAAAGCAAGTGCTAAATTACTGCAGGGACAGGCTGAGCCCAGGAGTGGCAGTGTCATTCACAGGGTTGTTCCCGCGTGGGAGGCTAGGGGAGGGGCCGGTTAGGAATCCAGGCTGCGGGGCCCAACATACTTGGCAAACAGAGCCAACCGATGGGCTATATGAAGGTCGGGAGGGGGGTGAGGCTGACAGGTGTTGGAACCCTCCGGGAAGCACCGATCATCAGCAAGACCCTGACTTGGAGCTAGAGACCCGTGTCCAGTTTGGGTTCACTACCTACCTGCAGGCCCTACGACCTAGCAGGCCCCCCTACCATTCAAAGTCTGGATTTCTGCATCTATCAAATGGGATGACATCCATCCCATCGAGTCGTTTAAAAGGAGAAAGGTATATAAAAAGCTTAGCCAAGGGTGCCTGGTTAGCTCACTTGGTTAAGCGGCTGCCTTCGGCTCAGGTCATGATCCCGGGGTCCTGGGATTGAGTCCCGCACTGGGCTTCCTGCTCAGCTGCGAGTCTACTTCTTCCTCTGCCCCTCCCCCTGCTCATGCACTCTCTCGCTCTCAAAAATAAATAAACAAAATCTTTAGAAAATATATTTTAGAAATAAAAATAAAAGGCTTAGCCCAGTGCCCCGGTAGCAAGCGCTCCAAAAAAAAAATCACTGTTACACCTCCTTGCCGTCATTAAGAAGTGTGTCTTTCTCTCACGTCAGAAGCCTGCATCCCCACGGCAGTTAGGCCTGGGAGCAAACTGATTCTGTGACCCCAGTTCTCTGGTCTCAGACCTCGGGAAGGGCATCCACCATTCTCCCACAAGCTCCCTCTCAATGGCTCAATAACAGGGGCCCTGAGAAGGGGAGTCAGGCACAGCCTAATTACCAGTCTCGTGCCTTCCTTATAATCTTGACTTTGTGGGGACTGTCTGATCACAAGAGCTGGGGGCTTGTGGGCAGTACTTAATTAGGCAGATGAATGCATGTTGGAATGAAACAATAGTATCTCTAACTTAATGGCCTGTTGTGCATCTTATCCCTAAAACTGTAACAAAGGATGCTTTCATCTGAAGGAAAAGAGTGCCTCCCTCCCTCCCTCCTTCCCTCCCTCCCTCTCCTTTTCCCCAGCTCACATCCAGTTAACACTCACTACCTCACTACCTCACTACCCTGTTCTAGTGAATAAGCCATTGCTGACCACTCCTACTTCCTCGATGCCACATGACAGATGGGAGCCAGAAGAGAAGGGCCCGGAGGGGGGAGTGAGGTGAAGTGGTGAGCACCTGGGCTCCAGCCTTATCTGTCCCCAGCTTCCGGACCCCAGTTCCTCCCCTTTAAAGGGCCAGCTTAGTTTAAGCCTACCCTGGCTCTTCTTTCTGAAAATAGCTACTAGAACTTGTGCCTATAGGACCAAGATTTGGAGGAGATTCATAAAATTAAACACGGAGTAAGACAGGATAGTTAAACATAATAAAAACAATGTCCAGCTAAAGAAGCATCCAGAAAGAGATATTAGTAAGTAACAGGATGATCTCAGAGGTCTGGTCTAGCTCTAAAATTCCATTATTTTAATTCTGGGCTGTAAAATGCCAACATTTACCCAAGTCAATAAACATCAAGAGACTGATATTTCATTGGAATCCAAGTCTGATTTTTCAATATTGATTTTTGTGAAGTCAATTTTGGTTTAAAGTGCCTTTTTAAATTGGTGCTCCTGTGGTGTCAAATGTCAACATTTATTTTTCCAGAACTCTTCTTCCTACAGGGACTCTGGTCAGCAAATGAAGTTTTTGATCCTTGGAGTTCCTGTTTTCCTTGCTTCTGAGGCAGGGTCCTGATTAATAGTGTAGGGTGTTTTATGGTTTTGTTTTGTTTTGTTTTGTTTTGCTTGTTTACTGAGATTTGAGCTTCCTGTTAGGATATGAAAAGTAATTTCTAGTCTATATATGCCCATCATGCAAAAGCCAGGAGAATAAGAATGGGGTGGGGAAAGGAGGAAGGGTTCATTTGTCCTCTAATTGACCTGAACTGACCTGAACTGCAGCTCACCATTCACCTGCTGTGTGACCTTGTGTTAGCCACTTACCCTTTCTGAGCTTTGTTAGGTTATTCACAAAATGAAAATAACAACACCTACTTTACAGAGAGGCTAGGAGAAACACATTAGAAAGCTCATGTCAGCATCCAGCCCAGAGCTTAGCCCACAAAAGACTTCCAGCAAATGGAATTGCCCCTTCAATTATTTTCCTTCCACTGCTATGTTTTATTTAAAAATGTTCAATTCTACAGAAAACTGGAAAGAATGGGACAGTTAATATCCATATACTTTCCATTTATTCACCAATCATTATTACTTTCCCACATCTCCTTCTTTCTCTCTTTCTCTGGTTTTTAGCCCTGAATTATTTGAGTGTGGGTTGCAAATGTAAGACCACGTTGAGACTTAGCTCCTAGAAATACAGATACTCTCCCACATAACAGCATTCCCACGGTACACCTAAAAAAGTAATGTTCATAAAAAATATTATTTAAAATAGAATTTGTATTTAAAACTTCCCCATTGTCCCCAAAATGTCATTTTTGGTTTTAATTCCAAATATTTTCTAAAAATTCACACATTGCATTTGTTTGTCAATTTCTCTTTGTCAATGTGCCCCCTTCATTTTAACTGGTATAGGAACAAAGACACTCTCCAGAGCAAGCAGGGACCAAAGCAGGTGGTAATTTGGCAGAAGAGGCAAGAAAGAAACCTTAGAATTGGGTTTGACTCCTCTCTGAGCCACTAGCTCTGGGTGACCTTGAACCTGAAGCTTCCTACAGACATTTGCTGCATCTTCTGGAATCAGGCCCTGCACTGGCCCAACCCCGAACCCATTATCAGTCCCTTGGAAAGGGTTGAGGCTTATGAACTTCCAAAGTCATACAGAGCCCGGTCCGAATTCTCCTTTCCTAGTGGTGTGACCCTCAGCATTACTCTCCGCAAAATGGGTGTGCTACCACAGGTGCCTACCACACAGGGACATAACTCATAATCAGAACCAAACATCACAATCTGTGCGGGGCACTAGGCACAGCAGCTGACACGCAATAATGGCTCCATTTCTTAAAAAAATTATATTTTAGCTATTAATTTTCCAGAAATGATGGACTCTACAATCAACACTCTTATCTGCACAGCAATTGCCTTTGGCTTATGAAGGGCCCTTCACCATTGATGAAGCACTTTCTCTATTATCTCCTGCAGAATGCAGCCCGAGGAGGTGGCCGCATGGAGGATAGATCCCCCCACTTCAGAGAGGGGACCTGGAGGCTCAGAGAGGTTGAGCAAGTGGGCTGAAGTTACCCAGCCGGCTACAGAACCCGGACTCAGAAGGGCCCCACCAGGTCTTGCCCTCCTGTTCTGAGCTCTTGCTCCGTTTCCACAGCACCAGCATTGTTTGGCTCTCCATCATTTCTGCCTTCAGAACACACCTCTTGTCTTATTTGAATGTCCAGCCAAATCTGGAAACCCCTTGCCTCCTGCTCTAGGACCACAAAAAGAGGGCTCTGCTTCTGTGAGCCTCCGTCTGCTAGCTGTGGAATGGAACGCGAGCCCTAGGGTCCTGGCAGGCAGCTAGTGCCCTGAAATGCAGCTCTAGAGAGTGACGGTGATCACTATTAGCTCCTGGACTCCTATGGGCCGACTAAGGGCTCCTTCAGGAGCAATGTGTCCCTTTACGTGCGAAGCCAAAGAATTAGCACGGAAGAGTAGGGTCCCTTCTCCCCGGCTTCATTTCTGAATCATAAACGACAAGAATCAAAGCCACTTTGAAAAATGGCTTTTCGTTGGTCATAATTTTCATTTCCTCAAAGAGGAGGCATAGTGTCCTAGACAAAAATCAATGCTTCCCCATAATAACGTGCCTGCAGAGATCCGGTGCTGAAAGCCTCATGGAAAAGGAATGGAAGCTTATCTGTAGAATACATCAGCCACATTGAGAATCTGAAAATCAATGCTTTATGGGCTTGCATTAAAAATGCACAATTTTTTAATCAAAATACAAAACAACTGACTATAAGTTTTTAAGATGAAAACTGTATCTTTCCACAAAAAAAAAAAAGTCTACAGGCATCCCGAGTGAAAAATGTATCCTTTTATCAACCTAAATACTGTAACTATCAGAGCACCCTCCATGTTGCAAGAACCCGGTCACCCCTCCTCCATCCCACTGATAACACATATCTTTCACAGCCACCAAGTCAGAAACTCTAGCTGGGACAGAAAGGAGGGAATGTTTGCTTGGTACCAGCCACATGCCATGGTCTGGGCAAGCTGTTAGAGAGACAGGGCTGAAGAACAGAAAACATGTCAGACCGTGGCACTCCGACGCTCACGACCTTCCCTGTGGTGCCTTCTCTCACTTGGGGTCAAAGCCCCAGCAGCGGCCCCCAGTCCCACGTGGCCTGGTCCTGGTTAGGGTCTCCCTGACGTTCCCATTCTTCCTTTTCAGCCAGGCTGGCTTCTGCTCTGCTCTGCTCTGCGCGCGCGTGCGCGCGCGCGCGCGCGCACACACACACACACACACACACACACACACACACACACATCTGCATTCCTTCCCCAGAGCTACTGTAACAAATGACCACAACTGAGGGGCTGGAAACAAGAGAAATGTATTCTCTCCCAGCTCTGGAGGCTACAAGTCTGAAGTCTCAGCAGGGCCATGTCCTTTCATAAGGCTCTAGGGAGAATCTGTTTCAGGCTCTTCTCTTACCTTCTGGGTGACAGCTGGCAATCCCTGACATTCCTGGTCCTATAGATGGATCACTTTAATCACTGCCTCTGTGATCACACACCAACCCCCTGTTCCTCAGTGTGTCTCTGTCTCTTTGTGTCTCTTTTCCTTTCCTTACAGGACACCAGTCATATCAAATTAAGGGCACACCCTAATCCAGTGTGACTTCATCTTAACTAATAACATCTGCAATGACCCTATTTCCAAATAAGGTCACACTCTATTAGGACTTAATATATCTTTGGGGAGGGGAACATAATTCAACCCATAATGCACACTAAACCTCAGGGCCTTTGCACTTGCCATTCTCTGCATCAAAGTCTCTTCCCCCAGATGTCTACACAGTTCACTCCATCATGCCCTCCAAGTCTTTGCTCAAATCCAGTCTTCTCAGGGAGACCTTCCTGCTTACACCACATGAAACGGCAACACCCCCACGCCTCACACACTCTCCATCCCACCTATATGCTTTCTTTTTGTGCACATCACATAAATTCTGATTGTCTAAATTACAGATTGGCTTGTCTGTCTGTCCTCACTAGAGTAGAATATAAACTCCATGAGGACAGAGATGCTTATCTGTTTGGTGAAATGTATCCCCCACACTGAGAGTGGTGGCTCGTGTGTCAGGAGCACGTTAATAAACACTTGTCGAATGCATGGATGGTCCAGCGTGAGGGAAGGCGGGCATGAGAGCAGAGCATGGCTCTACAGGGTGATGGGGGCTGGGAGGCATAGCACAGGCGATGGAGGGGGGATGGAGAAGGCAGTGGTCTGGCTCCATCACGGGGAAGAAGGGGTCAGAGGCGGCTTCCTGGAGGAGGTGATATACAAGCAGTGTCAGGAAAGGCAAACAGAAGAGTCAAGAGCTAGGCGTGGGATGGAAGGGAGACAGCAGCAGCAGGCCCCCCACGTGGGACACGCGGCATCCTGAGAGAAGGGGCACCACCGCCATGGCCTCCCGCTCCTCCTACTATTTCTGATATTTCCTGAGTGCTTGTAGGCCAGACGCTCTTTTTTTTTTCTTCAGAGAGAGAGAGAGAGAGAGAGAGCATGAGCAGCGGGGTGGGGGAAGGCAAGGGGGAGTGGGTAAAGAGAGAATCCCAAGCAGCCTCCACATTCAGCGTGGAGCCCGACGCAGGGTCAGTCTCACAACCCTGAGATCACGACCCGAGCTGAAATCCAGTTGGCCACCCAGGTTCCCCAGCAGGTTTTCTTCTAAGCCGCTGTCATAACTCATGGTGTCATCACAGCCAATGAGGCAGTGCTTGTGTTAGTTTGCCACGGCTGCTGTCACAAACGACATAAAGGTATGGGTACCTTACGGTTCTGGAGGTCTGAAGTCCAAAACCAGTCCCCCGGGCTCCGGTCAAGGTGCTGGCAGGGCTTGTCCCCTTCGGGGGCTCTAGGAGGGAACCGACTCCTTGGCCTTCTCCCGCTGCTGGAGCCGCCTGCGCTCCGTGGCTCGTGGCCCCGTCCGTCCCCTGCAAAGCCAGCGGGGCAGCCTCTTCCCCTCTCCCTCTGACTCAGACCCCTACATCCACTTCCCTAGCTCCTGCTCTACCTGGACCCTCCTGCCTCCCTTCTAAGGCCCCTTGGGATGACACTGGACCTGCCAGATAATCCAGGACAGTCTTCCCACCTCCAGGTCTTGAACTTCATCTCATCTGCCAAGTTCCTTCTGCCACGGAGGGTAAGCTTCACAGGTTCTGGGATCAGGACAAGGACATCTTGAGGAGCTTTGTTAGGCAGTTTTCAGATGGTGACACCGAGGCCCAGGGCTGCTCTGTAACTTCCCAGCCCCATGGGTTGGTGGGGGGGGGNGGGGGGGGGGGGGTAGAGGCCGAGCCTGGATTCAGAGGCTCAGTCTCTCCACAGGGGCCGTGCCCTCCTCCACTTTGTGAGACAGCCTGGCAGGTGCACAGACCCACTAGGAACACCACGGGGCCAGAGAGCCGAGGATGCCGGGGAAACAGCAAGAGCGGAAGCAGGGGTAGCAGGGCAGGTGAGAATGCAGAGGCCCTGTGAGCCAGGAAGAAGCCGGGCTTTCTCCTGAGGGCGATGGGGAGCCCCAGTGAGGTTGGCCTCTCCTTCAAATATCCCGGCACGCTCGAAGGACAGGCTGGAGCAGCAAGGCAGGAGCCTACAGGTCTCAGGAGACATGAGCTCACCACTCGGGTGTTGGCCGAGCAAGGGAAGTAAGAGGCACCTTGACCCCCCCTCAGCCCGTGGCGCAACATGAACTTGGCCCCCACTGGGGCACTGGCGTCCCACCCCACTTCAATGACAGGTGGATCTATTTGGCCAGAACTCTGAGAGAAAAAAACTTCAATTATCCTAATTGTTCAAATACTGTCTTCTAGTAGAAAAGAAATGAGACGTTAAACAAAAGGTGGGTGGGTGGTTGCAACAAAGACAGAGTTTGGGCGGGAGGCAGAGGGGGCAGTAAGAGAGTCGCTGGGGAGGAGGGGGGGGAGGCAGGGAGGAGCCGCTGGGTAGCAGCGGGTGGAGGAAGGTGGAAGGCAAGAATGCCCAGGCTTCGGGGGAGGCCAGGGGCACTGGCCAGGGCCATCGGCCTGAGAAGGCCGATCCAGGCAAGGAGCCCAAACCAAGAGCAGACAGGAGGGCGGCCTGCATTGATTTCCAGTGGGACCTTGAGCAAGAGGCTTTCTCTCTCTGGGCCTCAGTTTCCCCATGTGTACTGGGAGATATGAGAAAGGAATGATCTGCCTGATACCCGCAGGGTTTTCTGCAACACCCAAATTCTCCTCCATCATCCGGCCTGGCACACTTCACAGGAAGCTCTCCTGGCCTCTTGAGCCTTCGCCATCTGCCCCCACCCAGGAGGCACTGCCCTTTGTGGAACCAGGACTAGGAACCTGGAACCTCGGCTGGCATGCACTCTGGGCCAGGAGGAAAGGCTCCCAACTGCGGCCCCCACTGAGGGGGAAGAACTCTAGCCCACACCCAGTTGCCATGATGCACACCCACGAACGGGACACCTGTGTTCTCCCCCTGCACCCACCCCACATTCGCCACCACCCGTCTACTCAGGCAGGAAAGCCCAGACCATCAACAACACCCCGCCCAGGGCTCCAGAGGGCCCAGGAGACCTAGGTACCCGTACTGTTCCTGCGGATCGCCCTCCTCCTACCACTGGCTCCCTGTCCTCAGACCATGTGTGACCCCTGTGGAGCTTGGAGACCATGGGGCAGAGAGAAGGTGGGCTTGTCCAGAAACCGCTTCAGCCCCTTCCTCCTGGGGGGGGGATCTTGGGGAGGACCTGTGCCTTTCTCTGGGGGTGGCCATGATGTCCCCCCTCACCAGGGTGCTGACAGAGTCAAATGGGACAACAGGGAGACTGCACCTTGTCCTAGAAGACTCTATGAGGAGGCAGTGCTGGTTAGGATCACTCCTCTTTGATGACACAGGCTCAGAGGTTTCCCTGAATTTTTTTTTTAAAGATTTTATTTATTTATTTGACAGAGAGAGACAGAGATCACAAGTAGGCAGAGAGGCAGGCAGAGAGAGAGGAGGAAGCTGGCTCCCTGCTGAGCAGAGAGCCCAATGTGGGGCTCGATCCCAGGACCCTGAGATCATGACCTGAGCCAAAGGCAGAGGCTTAACCCACTGCGCCACCCAGGTGCCCCATTCCCTGAATTTTTAAGGTAGGTCCACGACCAACTGGATCCATATTCTACTGACCCCATGGATAGTCACAGTCTGGAGGAATGCATTTAGGCAACTCTCTCCTTAATCCTCAGAGCAACCCAGAGAGGGCAAGACCAGTTTATACCCATTTCACAGATGAAGAAACTGAGGCTCAGAGAGATTTAAGGGGCTTGCCAAAGAGCACACAATGTGTAGTGATCTGGATTCATACCAAGTTCACCTTCCTCCAGAGCCTGCACAGGAACATGCCACCACCAAGGAAAACAGGACTCAGGGAGAACGGTAGAGGGAACATTCCCTGCCAACCAGAGAAGGGGAACTGCATGCAAGGGCACCAGCCTGGGCAAAGCTGTGGATAGAACCTAGAAACACTATGCTAAGTGAAAGAGCCAGTTACAGAGGACCAGATAGCACACACCTTCATCCACAGAGGATGTCCAGAATAGGCAAATCCGAATGGACGGAAAGCAGATTAGTGGTTGACAACAGGGGGAAAAGGGAGTGTGACTGGTAATGGGTACGGGTTTCTTTTTAGGGTGATTAAAATGTTCCTAAATTGATTGTGGTGATGGTTGCACAACTCTGTGAGTATACCAATTACCACTGAACTATATTCTTTAAATGGCTGAATCATATGGCATGTGAATCATATCTGTTATTTTTTTTTAAAGAAAAGATATGGAAATGAGTCTGATCTCTGGTTTAGCTCAAGGTGAAATCTTAGTGAGGTAGTTAAGAGCCTGGGTTCAAATCCTGCTACTTGCTGTGTGATCTTGGACTCGTTACTTAACCTCTCTGTTTCTCCATTTCCCTAGCTGTACAAGCCAGGTAACAATACTCTTAGGGTTATGAGATTTGATTTAAAAAAGAAAGATTTTATTTATTTATTTGAGAGAGAGAGAGATCGAGCACGAGTGGGGGGAGGCAGGAAGGGCAGAGGGAAAGAGAATCCCAGGCAGATTTCACGAGTGGGGGGAGGCAGGAGGGGCAGAGGGAAAGAGAATCCCAGGCAGATTTCACACTGCACACAGAGCCCAATACAGGGCTCGATCCCACGACCCTGAGATCATGACCTGAGCTGAAATCAAGAGTTGGACACTTAACCAACTGAGCCACCCAGGAACCCCAAGATTTGATTTAAATGATGCAAACACCTATATTTAAAAAGGCCTGTCCCATAATAAGTTCTAGACAAGTCCTTGCTCTTATTTTTGTCGCCTGAAGAAACACCAAGCATGATGGCCCTTAGTCCCCTTTGCCTGTCCTATGTACAAAGCTGCCTATTCTGCTCTGTCCATCATGAAATGACCTAAAATGCTTTCTCTTTGGAGGGAGAGAGGCAAGCATTCATTCAGTCAGTAAGTATTCATTCTTGCCTGTGGCTAGAACTTTTCTGGATTCCCCTGGAGAGCTGAACCAGCAGAGAAGTTACAAGGAAGGGAATTCTAAGACACTACTGAGATCATCTCGCCTTGGGAATAAAGGAGAGAGGATGTAGAAACCTAACATGTCTCAGTTTGAAATCCCCTTTCTTGAGCAAGGCAGCTGAGCAGAAAGGATGGAGGCACTGGCTTCAGGTAGATTAGCCTCAGCCCCGATAGGCTGGTTTGGAGGGGTGGCCCCAATTTCAGAGGTCCACAGGAAGCTCTGAGCCCGCCTTTGCTCCTGGACTTTCTCCCTGAATGAGCTACTGAGACTGGGGGCCAAGTCATCAGTAATCTGTGCTTGGCCTTCATCATCTCCTTCATCAGCCTCATCCATCCCCCAGAGGACACCTGGACCACCAGAAGCACCCACTCTGGGACCCAGGGAGGGAGACTGGGAAGAAGAGCTCCGAAGCACTGGCTGCCACATCCAGGGTTTCAGCGCCAGGAATGAGATAGAGTTGGGATAAGCTATTCCCCAATCTCTTGTTGATTGTTCTGGCTAATGCAGGAATCGTCTGGAACAATCATGTAGAAGTACTGTGCTGCAGAGGGCTTTGTAAGCTGTCCTCACCTGCAGGTCTGTTAGACTCATTAGGAATACCTAACACTTAGAGAAGCCACACAGGGGAACGCTGTTTCTTGAAGTAGCGACCACCCTGTCACACATCCACACAGGGCAGGTGACAGGTGAGCCCCCATCAAGGATGTCTGGAAGGGGATGCAAGTGTGTACATTACAGCGTATGATCTGTGCCATCCCCGCAGCCACTGTCCTTGGTTTCTGACCCGCCAGCAGCACCCCCGACCCAAAGCTCCGTCAACTACAAAAATCACAAACCAAATGAGCTACCAGGGACCTCAGAGATGATCTAGCCCAGCCCCTCTACGATAGCACAGAACAAACAGATTTTACAAGAAGTTAACTTGCCCAAGGTCACGCGGCTATTTGGGGCAGAGCCTCAAGTCTTAAATCGGTGTGTGCAAATGGGCCTGAAGTCGGACACTGGCAGCCAGACTTTTGGCTGAAAACAACTTTTCAAGACTTTTTATTTCCATGGAGGATAGCCAAATGGCTTTTACTCCGATAAGGATGCTTCTCAAACATAGAGAATTTTAGAAAAACATAGCTTTCCCTCCAGACCCTTAACAAGTAACAATCAGGATAGATGCTTCAAGAAGTTGTAAGATGTGAGATATAAGAATAATAACTTACATGGGTTTAAAATGATCCCACTTGGACCCAAGAATAAACTGTTTTACTTTTAGCCCAATTTTGCAGATGAAGTGAGTGGAGACCAGGGGAGCTCGAGAGAAGAAAGAACCAGAAGTTTGGGCTGACTTCGAACCCAGGACTTTTGCCCCTACCCCTGTGTCCGAAAGCCACATGTTATAAAGATACACAAATTCTGAGAGGAAGGTAGCTAATCATCTAGGCAGAAGGCCAGCTCTACCCCCCTCCTGAATTGCACTTGCTAAGGCCACAGCCTTCTCTGGCCATCTGCTGGGGTTTGACCGAGAGGCTGTGAATCCCTTGCGCGTACTGTGAAATTGCCCACTTTAAGTGGCAACACCTTTCTTTCTTTCTCCCTTAGAGAAGTATAGGCATTGCTAGTTCAAAATTTTTCTATTAGCTCTGCCACTGTACTTGACTTTTTCTCCAAGCAATCACACCTTACTCTCTGTTCTGTATGTGACCCAAACCTCACCTAAAAATGGAACCTGCCTTCACATACCACCCTGCCTCCAGCACCTGCTGCCCACAACTGCTGGTGGTGTCTTTCCCTAAGGAGAAAGGGTGAGAGTTTGCAGCATGATGGAATGTGGGTTCCCGTCAGTCAACTTCTCTTACCTGCACAGCTCCCAGCTTCGGCCTGTGTAACTTGGGACACCCACATGTGTGCCCGTATGTGCATGCATGTGTTCACACACATATGTGCGCACATGCATATGCACACATCTAAAACTGTGGCCCCCCAAATGCTTTGCCTTTAGCCCCACCTGCCTCATCTAGAACCTGCTCTTGTGAGAGCAGCGAGGTGCCCCTCTCCTCTCTGATCACTGCTAAATCGGTTGCCAGATTTAAAACTGAGTCTAAGTCAAACCAAGAGTAAGACCCCGAGGCTTCAGATCCTCACAAACCATTCTGGGCAAGGGAAGGGGTAATTCTTACCACTTGTGGTCCTGAACACTAGGGGTTCATCCAAATAGGACCAAAGAGCTGAGGTTTAATGAGCAAGGCAATTCATTCAGACCTGATAGTTACATATTTTCAAATGTGTTCCAAAATGGTGCCTTCACTTATAAAGCAAGCATAAAGATTATTGGGTTCATGCTATTATTTTAATAAAGAATTATAATTTTCACAGGAAAGACTAGAAGTAATCAGACTATGAGCCTAAAATTTCTTCTTGCTCTCCTTTATACCTATGATGATTCCAATCATTAATATGAGCAAGCACATTTACTGCTGGAGCTCTTTAAATTACAAGCAATTTTCTTTTCCTCGAGAGCAGATAATAGAAACCAGCCTAAAAGGGGTGGCTGTCCTTTTCCACATACTCCTGGCTTCAAGATCTCTGTGTCCTGAGTGTTTGGAATGGTTACGGTGGACACTGGTGGTCGTCTACCTGGCATTCATCTTCTCCCCCCAATAGACCCTGATTTTCATTTGGACTCACCGCTCCCCCATGGGGGGGGGTTGGCAGTGTTGTGCACAGTCCCGGCTTGATCTAAACCATTTTCCTGGGTCATGACTGGTGCAGGAATAAGCCAATCAGAACACCTGGGTCCCTGAAGGAATCTGTTTGCAAAATGTGAGCCACTGAACTATGAACAAAAAGTTTCTTTTAGTTACAGGACAGGACCCCATTATGACTTGAGTGGGCCTAGCTATTTCTGCTTTCCTGGGCCTTCCACAATCAACAAACAGATATATAAGTGTGCGCATATATACTAAAAATTACATTTTAAGTCTGCATTGATATAAAGACTGCATTATTACTATTACCTATCAACATATTTTCTCCAGTGTACAAACCCTCGTCCTCTTATTTTACAGTATAATAAACCCTTTTGTGGGTTTCCAAAAGGCACTTATTGTATCTCAGAGATAAGCTGGCCCAGTTATAAGATTGAGTTGACAATCAATGCCCTTCCCTCCCCTGGACTTCCCATTGGAGCCCATGGATTTCCTAACGGTTTATGCCACTCTGAGTGGCTTATTTTATTCCTGGCATCCAAGAGTATCCAGTTACTCTAGAACAATAGCCAGGAAGGACTGCTGGATGAGAAGCACCTAGAGAAGGCAGGTGATCCCAAATCTGAAATCAGACATTGGTTCAAATACCCACAACACCGATCTTCCCGGGTCTCAATTTTCGAATCTGTAAAATGGGGATAACACCACCTACTAGACAAGGTCACTCAATGAGAGATGCACCTTACACGGAGCAGGTGTTCATGCCATGGTGGAGCTCACTGCGAGAATCCTGCTTTCACTAGGACCAAGGGCTGGCTGTGGGTATCTGACAACAGGTAACTGGCAAGAGCATCATGGGGGCAACAGGACCTTGAGTAGGAATAAAAGTAGAGTTAAAATACTTTTAAACTCTAGAGCTGTGCTGTCCAACATGGCAGCCACCAGCCACATGTGGCTGACCTAAATTTAAATGAATTCAGATTAAATGAAATTAAAAATTCAGTTGCTAGGTTGCACTAGCCCCATTTCAATCACTCACTAGCCATGTGGAGGTAGTGGCTAGCATTTCAGACAAAGCAGCTAGAGAACCACTCCACATCCACCATTCCGCCCACCATCACAGACAGTTCTGTTGTCCAGCAACACTGAAGGACAAATGGACCACCATTAAATGCTATGCTAATATAAAAACTTTCAATGCTACCCATCAAAATCTGACCGAGTAGATTCGCAATTCAGAGATACTTCATCACCTTCCATGTTGTGTTTATACACTTAGGAAAAAAGCAGCACAGGACAAGGAGTCCAAAAATCTGTATTTGAGTCTCAATTCTCATGCTACCCGGCTGGGTAACCCTGGAAGAGACGACTTACCTTTCCATTAGGTAACGCATTCATTCGACTTACATTTATTACAAGTCTACTATGCATCCGTAGCTCTACTTTCTACCCCCAGGGGATAAAACAGGTGGTGGAACAGACACATGTCCCTGCCCTTGGGGAGCTTACCTTCTGCAAGATTTTAGCAAATGTTATATATTAATCCTGGTAATGACATTAACGATACTACAATTCACACATAACGTTAATGGGGCCCTCTCTCTCAGTTAGTAAGAGTATGATTTTGATTTTAAAAGAAGTGGGGCCCCTAACTTTTATCTTCCTCCCAAATATAGATCTCAACTAAGAATTCTTTAAACTTGCGCACGGTTTTGGGTTACATCATAAAACCAGACTTCCCTCTGACATTTGAATCTAATTCAAGAAAAAGATCTGATTTCAGCAGCTTTTAGTCCAGACTTTAGAAAAAATTAATTATGCATGCATTCAACTAGCAATGAGCAAACTTGATAATTTAGGCAGTT
Source organism: Ailurus styani (assembly GCA_002007465.1). Classification (NCBI taxonomy): domain Eukaryota; kingdom Metazoa; phylum Chordata; class Mammalia; order Carnivora; family Ailuridae; genus Ailurus; species Ailurus styani. The sequence goes on along the minus strand of LNAC01000240.1, from coordinate 556,423 downwards.
TAGCAATTGGATTGAAATTTTACAGCTAATTTAAAGTACTCCACACTACTGACTTCAGACTTGAGGTTATGAAGCTGAATTAGCCTGGACAAGAGCAATTACTCAGCACTTTTGGTACACATGGCCTTGACTGACTTTTAGGCAACCGCTCACACCCAGCCAGAGTTGGCTGGATGCTAGAATGCCTGGGGGTACATGTATACCAGAGCAAGTTTGGATTGTGTTCTCTGAAGCAAGGTGGCTCTTATTGATCCTTATCTCCCCCAGCCCCACAAAAGTCACAGCACACTCCAAAAATCAATGAAATGAGTCCTAGTAGAAGGTTCATAATGATTTATGGCTGTGTGACTTTAGACAAGCTCCTTAACCTCTCTGAGCCCGTTTCTTCATCTGCAAAATGGAAACAGTAATAATACCTTCAGGGCAGCTGTGAAGAAGTAAAGATCTGACATATAGTGGGTGCTCAACAAATGTATCTCCTTGTCTTATTCAGTGTGGCAGTTTTAAAACATTTTAAAACCCAAACTCTCAGACATACCTCCCCTTGAGAGGTGATGTCTAGGTCCCTCTCCCCTTGGATCTGAGTGCACTTGTGACTGCTCTGATCAATAAAGTACAGTGAGAGTGAGGCTACGTGACCTCCAAGACTAGGTCATTCAGGTCATGCAGCTGTCCCCTGGATTCTGTCTTGTCGTCTCAGGACGCTCCCTCTCAAAACCACATGCTGGAGACTGCACAGGGAGGCTGTGTGTAGGTCCCCTGGGTCAATGGTCTCAGCTAAGCTCAGCCTGAGTCAACTCAACTCAGCATGTCTTCCCAAACCACAGAGCAGGACAACCCATCCTTGCTGCAGACTATCTGATGTCTTGACCCACAGGATAACATAACAAAATGATGATGGCTTTGCCCTGGCATTGGGGATGGTTTGTTACAGAGCGATAAGAAACTGGAACATTCAGTAGGCATCACTCACTCAACACTCACCGGGCCCTTTCTATGTGCAAAGTGATGTGAGGAGCTAAGGGGAGCCTCAGGTGGTGCATGGGCGAGTGGAGAAACCTCACTGAAAACCGCTAGGGGTGTGCTGGGAAACGCTAATAAACACCTGGAGGGTGGGCGAAAGCCCTGCCTTGTCAAGCTGGCCGAGGTCCATGGTGTGAACGCTCTCATCGTTGCCAATTCCAAGCTGCTGACGTGAAAAATTCCTGAGAACTTAACATGAGCTCTTACGAGCCAGTATCAGCTGGCTCCCCAATGCCACTGCCAGAGCACTCAGTCTGGGGTGGGAAGTGCTAGGAAAAAGGCAGCAAAAATGGCCACCGCAAGGGCGATTCCAGAAGGTCGAGGTAATGGCCGCCATTTTTGTTCAAAACTCCCAATATTGCCTCCAAGAGACGATAAAGAACAAGAACAAATAAGACATGCACCTTCACTATAGCTAGAAGGCAGAGTCCCCCAGACTTCCAGTTTCCTGAAAGTAGAAAAACAAACTAAATCTCAGGGAGAGCAAGTGCCCAGACCAAGAGCAGTTTAGGGCAAACTGTGTAGAGAGGAGAGAGGAGCTAGTAGCGGGGGAAAAGCTGATCTAAAGCCATCCTAGCAGAAGAAAGCCCGCCTAAGTAAGAAACGTGGGCAACAAATACGACTAGATCCCACCACCTACCACAGGGAATGGACTTAGAAGGGGGCAGTGCATGGAGGCGGGGGTTGAAAGGCAATGCTTGGGGGCAAGAGGAAGAAGGGCAGTGGAAAAGAAAAGCACCTTGGGCAGTCACACAGTAGAGGGGAAAAGAAAGAACAGGGGAATCTAGAATCTTAAAAAAAAAGAAAAGAAAATTGGAAAAATCAAAGGACATGCGACCCTTCCCCTCTACTTCTCCTCAAAAGAAAAAAAACATCAGGGACAGTGTCCAAGTCTCCCCAAGGCCAATATTGTCCCCCCTCTATAAAAGGAGGCTGTGTCCAGGTCTAAACTTATATGAATCGCATTTTATATACAGCATTACCTATAGGAATGTAGGGTTTCCTGCTAATACGTAGCATTCTGGGTTTGCATGGAGTTCCGTAGGAGCAGAGCTGGCCTGAGGGCTACGAGGAGGTCCGGCAAGGGAGCAGAGAAGGTGGGAGGGCCCAAAGGAAAGTCGATACAGGGGTACCATGGCACTGCTCACTGCTATGGGCAACTGAGGAACCATTACAATGCTTCTCCAAATGAGGGAGACCAAGGCATCTGTCCTGCGTTGGTCCAGTTCCTCAGAGAAGCAGATGCCAGGAGAGGATCAGGTGTGCAAGAGATTAATGGGGAAACACTTTGTGAGGAAACGAGCCAGAAGCCAGCGATGCTGGGAGAGCATCAGAGCACAGTGCGGGTCTGATCTGAGTACAGGCGGTGGACAGGCGGGAAGGGTGGTCGGCAAGCTAGAGGGGTAGTCCTCCAGCCAACCATCCATCAGGGGGAGGGGCCTGTCCCCGTGTCCCCACTCGGCTCCGTACAGGCTCAGAGCAGTCAGTGGGAGGCATGGTCTCAGCATGGAAGTGGTGAAGAATTTCAAAAGGCAGCAGCTGGAGTTCTGGTCCGCTACACTCACCACTTGGGGGGGGAGGGAGAGGGAACGGGGTCAGGGGTGCCTCTTCATAGCTGCCACGTGGGACCCAGAGGAGGGCTGGGGGCCTTTGGGGAAACCCCATCAGCATACACATGACTGCAGCTGACCTCGGGGTTGCTGAGGGCTTGGGGGACAAGGAGAAAAGCAGCAGCCTGGCTCCCAGCTGGGTCCTCTGCCCTGGACCCTGGCTAGAAACATTATTCCCACTACTTCCGTCTATACACGTGGGAGGCCTGACCAATAAAAACACGGGACTTTCTGGGGAATAGCATTAGAAGTGCGTACACAGCCTGCGTAGGATGTTTTATACCTATTTTTAGTGGGTTGAAATAACGTTCCCCCAAAATTCATGTACGCCTAGAACCTCAGAATGTGAACTTATTTGGAAAAATAGGTCTCTGCAGTTGTAATTGGTTAAGGATTTTGAGACGACATCTTCTTGGATTTAGGGTGGGCCTGAAACCCAATGACTGGTGTCTTCACAAGAAGAGAAGGCAGAGGGAGACAAGCGAGGAAGAAGGCCAGAGGCCAGAGGCAGAGATCAGAGTGATGGGGCCACAAGCCAAAGGACAGAAGGAGCCGCCAGAAGCTGGAAGACGCGAGGGAGGAGCCTCCCCTGGAGGCTTCGGAGTAAACATGATGCTGTTGACCCTTAACTTCGGACTTGCAGAACTGTGACCCAGTAAGAGTTCGGTGGTTTTGAGCCGTCCCGTTTGTGGCCGTGTATTAGGGCAGCCCTAGGAAACTCAGAGACCAACAAATGCATAATAAACTACTGTTACCAAAAAATAAAAGAGTCAATTAGTGAAAATAAAATAATAACTAATAATTCTAAGCCCATCGAAAATGTAGATATCACAGAGTTGGTGGAAGAAAAGCCCCACCAGAGAACAAGCGACTCTCGGGGACCGCATGACAGCCACGCCTCTCCCCTCTGTCAAACCTCCAGGCCAGGGCTCCTTCAGCTTCTGCTGCAGCACCTCCAGGGCCCGGGAACTTGCCACCTTAGGAGGAAGCCTTTTCATTTCTGGCAGCTCTGACAGTCAAAGCCCTTCCTTAGAAATATCTGATCCCCCAGCTTCCAGCCCAGCTTTGTCCCCTGGTACCCAAACTGCTCCTGACAAGGCATCTCCTACTAAATCTCCATCCTGCAGGCCACTCGGCCCCAGTTCCTTTAAGGAATAATGTCACTTACTCGAAATACAACAATGAACCAGAATATGCAAATCATCTTATCAGCTGTACTCTATAAAGACAATCTTTCCCTGATTAGCATACTGCTCTGTCTCTATTTTCATCAGGGATTCACGGCGCCGGCACACCCAGGGCTTCTGGTAACCACAGGGCCTCTGAGGACAGCCACTGAGGCTGGGAGGGCACGCCAGGCCATGTTCAGGGGGAGAGAACCACAAGAGTGGTCCCTTCATTCCACATACAACTGGAGAGTGACCCCTGGGTACCGGAGTCTGGGGTGGGGTGGGGTGGGGAGGGGGGAGGCCAAGGTGAGGGCAGACAGGCTGGAAGGGAGAGAATGAGAAGAAACTGTCATCAAGTCACTCTGAGAACAACCGTGTGGGAGACAGAGCCAGAAATACTCCTTAGAACTCTCAATCTAACTCAACTGTCACCCTCTAGCTTAAACAAAGGGGAAGGCTCACACAAGAGGCAAGAGGTGTGACTGCCTTCTGGCGTGAAATCAGGACAGGCTTCCAGGAGGAGGCATCTGAAGGTTGGGCCTTTAATTCAGATGTGGCAACCAAAATAGAAGGTACAGACCCAGCAGAACGAACTGCCTAAGCAAAGACGGCGTGAACCCTCCGGCGATGCTTGGGGAATGAAGACCAATCTAGCATGGCCGGAATAGACAGATTACGGCCAGTATTTGAAAGAGGCAGAGATGAGAGAGGTCCAAAATGGTCTTAGACTAGATAAAGGGTTGCTTTATTGAGCTCTACTTCCCATGAAACCAAGCATTTATGGTGCCTCATAAACTTTAGTGTGCATTAGAAACCACCTGTGCAGTATGCTTAGCATCCAGAGCCCAGCCTCCCTGCACCGCGCCCCCAGCACCTCCACGCCCCCGCATACCCCACCATGGCCCCAGTCTGACTGCGTGGGTTTGGAGTGGAATCTGGGTCCGCATCAGAAATGTCCTCCAGTCGTGATTCCAAGGTAGGAGGGGGCAAACCTCACTTAGGAAGCAGCCTTGGGTTCCCACCTTTCTTCATTATGGAAAACACTACAGGTGGCCTGGTGACAAATTACCTTATGCCAGAAAGCCCGGCAATTGAAGTTCCTATGGAAAGTTGTACCCGGGAAAGAAAACCAATTTCAATTCCCCATCAAGGTATCTGTTGAAAACAAAAGGCCAGGAATGTATCAGAAATTACCTCTGTGGGCAGAGCGGTGATGTGTGGGGCTGCCCGGCCCTTTCCCTGACCCTCAGACTCCCCTGTAACTTACAGACAGGTCCTGGGGTCCTTTCAGGAGCACAGAGTTCGGCCCTAAAATCCCTCAGGAAATTGAAACACACCCCTGGAGAGAGGTCATTCCCTGCTGAAGGACATTTCGTTTTGTTTTTGAAAAGAAAAAAAAAAATCGGGGAAGCCAACGAATTTCAGGATCAAAGTATCTCAGTGGTGAAAGAGCCTTTGAGCCAATCTGCCAACCACTGCTAAAACGTCTCCTTCGGACACCTAGCTCGACGTGCCCATAAACTCAGAGTCCCAGGCCCTCCACTGGAGACTCTGATTCCGTGGGTCTGGGGTAGGGTCCCGGGGAATCTGGTGGGTGGTGAGGGACATTTGGGAACACTGATCTAACTCGCCTGGCCTCTGCTTACACACCTCTAAGGACAGGGAGCTCCTTCCCTTCACAGGCGACCCATCTCAAATTTAAAGAGCTGTGTCCATTAAAAACTTCCATCTGACACTGAACTGAAAATGTCCTCCTATGCCCAGTGCTCCCAACTCCCCGTCGCTGCACTGACTCCACATAAATCCAATCCTTCTTCTGCAGGCAGCCTGGTGGGAAGGTCAAATCCACACGCAGGAATGGCCTACTGACCCTGCGCATACTGAATGTGAAAAGGAAAGGCGCTGGCGGCCGCTCTGAGGACATTTTACAGCCCTGCCCCGCCCCCACCGCCACTTTTCAGGTGCTCCCTCACTTCCACTGCCTAAAGGAAAGGAGAGAATAACGATGTTAATAAAAATGCTCCCTTAATGGACACTTACTGAAATAACGCCTCCCCCGCCAAGGATATCCGTATCCTGACTCTTAGCCTGCGGATACAGCAGGTTTCACAGCGAAGGAGGACCAGGTTCCAGATAAAACTGTGGTTGCCAATTAGCTGACCTTAAAAGAGGGAGATTATCCTAAATTATCCAAGTGGGTCCAATGTAATCACAAGGGTCCTTAAAAGTGGTGGGGGGGAGGGGTGCGGGGGGAGGGGGCAGAAGAGCGAGGGCCGGAGTGACGCCCTGCAGAAAGGACCTGCTGACACCTTGACTTCATCCCAGGGACACTCGTGCTGGGCTTGTGCCCTCCAAAACTGTGTGATAATAAATCCATGTTGTTTGAAGCCACTAAATTTGTGGCAATTTGTGAAAACCACAATAGAAATCTAATACACTCCTACCCTCAGCCTCTGCCCGGGGCACAGCGACCGAGGCTGCCGGGAGCCCCATGCCTACGGTGTCTCCAAACAGCGTCCTCCCCTGGCAAGCCTTCCTGCTCCTCGCCGTCCAGCAGTCACGACAGAAACAGGCCATGTTCACCCCAATTATCCGCAGTGTGGGCTGACCCCTGTCTCCGGCTCACACGCGTGGACTGACCTGTACCATCACCCCCACGAGGGTGGTAGCTGCCAGGAGATGGGCACCGCCCCGGGGTGGGACCTAGTGCCCCCCACCCCCAGGAGAGGAGAAACAGCACAGCGGACCGGGACATACTTTTCCTACAAATACAACTCAATTAACCTGGCATAAATTTCAGCCTCCTCTAACCACCAACCGTCCCTCTCACACAGACATAAGCAGAGAAAACATTTTCAAATACAAGACCCACTTACGATGGCTCCAGAAAATCCTGGTTTCCTACCCCCTGCTTTAGAGACCGGCTTCCTGGCCCAGAGGTCCGGCCGCCCACGTGCGGCATCAGCGTCTCTATTGCTAGCTGCTCCCTCCGAGGGTCCCAGTGGCCCCATTAAAAGCAGCCTTGCCTCCGAGGCGCCCTGATGATTGGGGACCTGCCTGGCCGGGCTTGGAGAAAACCAGGAGCTTCCTTCCCCGCCAGAAAGAGGCACCACCGGCAACGGGCTAGGGGCTCCCTTGATTCTTACCTCCCTTCCTCACAATCACCTCGTTTGTATGGAAAAAGGACTCTTGGCTAAACTTCCCCTCATTTCAACATTTAAGACTTGCATGGTACTTGAATAATTTTTAAAGGTTTGGACCTTTGGAAAGACAACAGGATATACACAAAAGATTTCAACCACTGGATATTGATTTTTCTCAAAATAGCCAGAAGCCCCCTTGCTAAGAGCAGAACCAGGACCTTATTTGCCTTTGGATCGGCTGCATCTCGGGCACCCAGTGGGTGCTGGGATAGTGAGTGCCGAACCAAACCGAAATCACTAACGTCATCGGAGCCTGGGGATAGAACGCGGACACTGTTAGTCCCAGACACCACCAGCCTTGCCCTGCTGCTGATGCCAAGCTGCTAACTACTAACAGGGAGGAAACCCGCTCCCAGCATACCGGGACAGATTATCCTCATTTTCTCCTCATCCTGTAAAGCTCAAGTACCCCTGCTCCACAAAACTGCCCTGATGCGCCCCTCGCTGTGTCAGAGTCTGTCACTCCTTAAGCGATGCTGAGGGACCACAGACAAAACAGTCCTACCATGTTTCAGATACTGGGCATACAAGGAGTGTGAGAGATGCCCCACCGTGCCACACTACATCACACAGACCACAAACACGCATACACACACCCACACACACCAGAAACACACGTGTATCACACATACCACAGACACACACACGCACCACACACATACCAGAAACACACACCACAAACACATACCACACCACGCATACCACAAACACACATCACACATACCAGAAACACACATGTACCCCACATACCACAGACACACAACACACACACACACCGGAAACACACATACCGCACCACACAACACATACCACACACACACCCATACATACCAGAAACACACACATACCATACCACATAACACATACCACAAGCACAGTCACACACACAATTTTGATGGGAGGGGCCAGGGCCATGAATGCATAAAAGAGCAACTGAATTATTGTAAGACTTAAATTATCCAATGTAAATGAAGCAACTAGTATGTACTTGACCATCATTGGCACTCAACAAGTTACTTCCGCTTCCTTCCTCTTTGTAAAAGTCATTGCCAAATTTTTTTTAAGATTTTACTTATTTATTTGGGAGAGAGACAGAGAGAGCAGAAACCTGAGCGGGGTGGTGGGGAGGACAGAGGGAGAAGCAGACTCCCCGCTGAGCAGGGAGCCCTGGACAATGCCCCCACCCTGAGCCGAAGGTAGACACTTAATCCACTGAGCCACCCAGGTGCCCATTCATTGCCAAATTTTAATAGAGCAGAGACTCCATTTTAGTTGGAGCCACTTTTCTATGTTTCTGTGTGTTTCCATGTCTGCTGCCTCCAACAAGACCAGGAGCTTCTCAGGGGCAGGTACCAAATCAGCTTCATCAGCCTGCAGTGGGCCCTAGCCAGGTAAGTGTTTCGTGAATGAAAGGCCAGAAGGCAGCGCTCCTCGGGCCCTTAGCCCAACCGTGTTAATTGTGTAGCAAGTAAGTCGATGGGCTGGGGGGTCCTGATGGCCTCAGGGGAGAGAAGAGTGGCTCGGTGAGGAGTGGTCACAGTGGAATCCATCAGGAAGCAAGCCTCCTCCAGCACGGCTGCTTCCCACTTACAGCGGCCCTGGGAGCGCTAAGTACAAGCCGGTTGACCGCTCAACAAGTTCTTTATGACTCTCACACCGGAATCGTCTTAGTGAAAGTTTCATGCCCTGATAAATAGTTCATCAGGAGCCACGGAAGGTGATGGCTCCACCCTCCGCCCAGGGAGCCAGCCTGGGGGCCCACTGCCCCTTTGTCTCCCTTCTCCATCCTCACAGCCAATTAGCCGCCAAGGCCCCTGCCTCTCCATCCCCTGCCCCAGCCCCGACGGACACCCTGCGGCTTCTCAGCTGGACCACGGTAACAGGCTCCTCTCCGCTCCCTGGGTCCCTTCTAGCCCATCCCTACGCTGTCACAATAATTGTCCAGAAGCCCAGCGAGGAACTGATCACACGCCCTTCCTCAAAAGCCTTCAATGGCTCCTCGTGGCTCCAGAACAAAGGGGCAAATATTTAGCACTGACATTCAGGCTCCTCTGAGGTCTGGTCTAAATTAACTCTCCCTCATCACCCACTACCCTGCCTCCTCTGCCTCTCTGGCCCAGTGAACTACAGACCCCGCCCTATCAGTAAGACATCACATTAATTTAGTAGGTCCTGACCAGGAATTTTTAATAAAACAGACTAGAATATGAAATACTGGAAGTTTCCATTTCATGAAGACTCTGTTTTAGGTGTGTGTGTTTGGGGGCGGGGGTTGTGTGTGTAGGTGCGAACGGACTGGATCTCACTGTAAAATGCACATCTGACCATGGATCCCAGTCAAAAAGGTTTGAAAAGTGTTGCTCGGGCCACACTGAAGTCACTGCTTCTCTTCTCTGTTCTGGGGTCAGTGTTTCCGCTCCACTTTCTCTGGCACAGTCTCCTCCTCCCCTCCCCCATAGCCTCCTCCATGCGCCCCAATCCTACCCATTCAACTGCACCATCTTAGTTGGCTTCCCCCAGAAGAAGAGCCTGAGACAAGGATGTTTCTCTAGGAGGTGACCCCAAAAAGCACCAGTAAGGAAATGGAGATGGGAAAGATAAAGGGAACCAGAACAATCCAGGATGTTCTGTGGCAGGTTCCCGCTGTGGGCACCTGGGCTCAGTCTGCTGTGGGGTGAGGGAGCTGGAACATTCGTCCACCCACCCTTGCCGGTCATTCCTTCAAGATCCTGCAGATGGCTGTGGTCAGGGCCCACGGGGGCGGGGGGCAGAGGGTCCAAAGTCTATGGGTGGAGCAGTGACAAAGATGGACACAAGTCATTTTCGATATGAAATCTGGCCTTATGCTCTGCCCATTTACACACACACACACACACACACACACACACACACACAGAGGCGTCATGGTTCCACTTCTGTAGCAGTCATTCCCTTTTCTGCCTTTGTTCCGGAACTTAACTGATATAAAAACTTTAATAGAGCATAGACTTCATTCTGCCTTTGTTTTAGTTGGAGTCTCTTTAGATAATTCTGTGTTTTCCCCCCACCAAGACGGTGAGCTTCTTGGAGGGGTCTAATTAGCTCAATACTCGTGCCCTCTTCTCCCTGGTAACAAAGCCCATATTTTCCTCGGGGAACACCCTTCCCCTGCTCTCAGTCCCTGGGAGCCACTGCATCCCTGTGCCCACGGCGACAGGGCAGAGCTGGGCACCGACCCCAAGAGAGCCACAGAGGTGCAATCCGGGGATGTGCATTTGCTCTGTTGGTTAAAAGAACCCTTGTTGCTGAGAGCTGCTCACTGCCATCTTCCCACCGAGAGGACAGAAGCTACCAGAGAATGTAGCCAACACAGAATCAAAAGGGGAGGCAAGGGCGCCTGGGTGGCTCAGTGGGTTAAAGCCTCTGCCTTCGGCTCAGGTCATGATCTCAGGGTCCTGGGATCGAGGCCCACATCGGGCTCCCTGCTCAGCGGAAAGCCTGCTTCCTCCTCTCTCTCTCTGCCTGCCTCTGCCTACTTGTGATTTCTCTCTGTCAAATAAATAAATAAAATCTTAAAAAAAAAAAAAAAAAGGGGAGGCAAGAGGGAACCGGGTCCTTGTGCCCGGTCTGAGCCGCTGGAGCCGGCCTTCCTCAAAGCCTCTGAAAGGTGCCATTCCCTCTCCATCAACTCCTTCTCTCCCCTGAAGTTAGCCTGAACAGCGTTTCCGTAGCTTGTAACCCCGAATCCCTTCCACGGCAGCCCGCCTTCTGTCCCTCACCACTCTCTCACCTGGGGACCTCGACATGGCCGGCACTCGCCAGGGGAAAGAAGAGGTCCGGAGACAGGAGAGGTGGAGGGCCACCCAAACACCTGTCCCGGGCCACTGCGGTTCCCGGCCGCCAGCAGGCACAGACACACTGCCACCGGCCCCAGTCATGACCCTGACCTCCAAAGCAGAGGTAGTCAACTGTTACAGACACGCGGTGTGGGCAGCAAAGAGCAGAAAGGACTAGGCTGCGGAAAAGGAGGCCGGGAACAGAAGCATGTCTGGGCCGCCTGGGGCAGTCTAAAAGGACCCCTGGGTGCTAACACAGGGACCTCAGAACTTGCCAGCATATTAACCCAGATTCAGCTCCAGTGAGGCCCCTGGCAACACGGTTTGCCAGAGCTGGGGGACTTAGGGACATCCTGCCCAGCCCTAAGGAGGGTAGGGACTGGCCCGAGGTCCCTCAGCAAGCTGATGGCATTGTTGGAACGAGAAGCCGGGCTGGAGCTCTTCCCACCGCTGGGGCTGAAGCAACAAGAAGGTGGTCCAGTTCCTTCCATTACTGCTGTGGGATTGCTGGAGAGCGACTCCAAACCTTCCACCCCCTCCCATTGCCATCAGCGCCCCCCAGGAGGATTTTGTCCACTGCAAATTCTCTAGTGCTTAGGAGACCAGCAGCGACTAAGTCGTCACCCCACCCTCGGCTCTAAATGCCCCAGTGTATGTAAGAGTTAGGATCCCCAGCCCTGCCCAGGACCGGGCACGGTGTGGCCAAGATGTTTCTAGTACAGCTCCTCTGGAAAGTTCTGGAACTTCCTCTGGGAAGCGAAGTTTCTGCAACCAAGCATGCCTATTTAGCATCACAGAACCTTAAATCACAATGAAAATAGTCATAATGATAACAGCTAAGCTAGTGTTACTGAGCACTTTCTACACGCCAGGCACCGTCCGGTTCAAGTGCTTCTCATGGACCAACTCCTTCAGTCCCCAACCCTATTGAGGTGAGTACGGTCATCCCCATTCTACAGAGAAGGACACAGAGGCATAGAGAGGTTAAATGGCAAGCCAGGATGGGAGCCCAGCCAGTCTGGCTCCAGGGACCCCACAGAGGACCACTGTGCAACACTGTCTCTGTGCAGAAATGGGTCAATGGAGCAGGCCTGAGACCACAGCCTGAGAAAGGCCTGCTGGTGAGGCTGGCCACTGGCCAGTGTCTGGAAAAAATGGGTTTCAGGAGGGCTCCCACCACCTTCGGAATAGATGAGGGTGGCTCAGAGTGTCTAAACCATACAAACACCAGGGTTTACGCTGCCCACCTGCTCTCCTTCTGGGACCCTGGAAGGGGGCTCTGTGCTAGGCAGAAGGGGATCAGGTGACCCCAAGAGAAACCCTGAGCACGGAGTCTCTAATGAGCTTCCCTGGTAGATAGCATTTCACGTGTGATCACTAATCATGTATGAACCACTACTGGGAGAGGCTCTGGGCCCCTCCGCCTGGCTTTCTCTGGACTTTGCCGCACGTACCTTCCTCCTTTGCTGACTTTGCCTTGTCTCCTTTCACTGTAAAAAATCACAGCTGTGAGCACCAGAGTATGCTGAGTCCTGGGAGTCCTCCCAGCAGGTCATGGAACCTGGAGGTGGTCTGGGGACACAACACAACCTCGAAAACCCTACAGCTAATCATCTGAAAGAACATCATAGAAGGCTGTGACTTGGCTGGTCTTGGGTGACATTTTTCTCTGGCTCTTATTTATATGGTACATAAGACTATCTCTGGTATTGCCATATGGACTTAAGTATATTGCCGGGCGCTGGGCGAGCATATGGTCCCAATGCTGTTAGGGTTCTCTGAGGGCTTACCCCCAAGAGAAACCTCCCACACCCATTCTGGCCTCGTGGGTCATCCAAAACCAGCCCTCGGGAATCAGTAACAGCAGCAATGTTGTTTTACTTATAGGAAAACTGAGGCTCAGAATGGTTGTGTGACCTCCTCAAGGACTAGAATCTAGGTCTCTCTCTTTCTCTAAGTTTTCTTTATTTGAGAGTGTGTGTGTGCACACGCGCAGGCATGCATGTGCATCGGGAGGGGGCAGGGGGCAAAGGGAGAGGGAGCGATCCCTCAAGCAGACTCCCCACTGAGCATGAAGCTGGGCTCCATCCCACTGCCCTGGGGATCATGACCAGAGCCAAAACCAAGAGCTGGACCTTAACTGACTGTGCCACCCAGGCGCCCCAAGGTCTCTTGACTTCCTGTCCCAAGCACGATGAGGCAGAGAGAACATTTTGTGCAATGTAAGGAGTAACACCCCTCCTGTAACAGGGGATGCTTCCCAAATGCACTGAGCAAACACAGGTAATGTGCTGGGGTGCTGGGAGAATCAGACACAGCCCCTGTCCTATGGAGCTCACATCTAGGAAAAAGCTTTATTTAAGGGACGGAGTCCCCCATCACCAGGAACATCGAGTAGAAGCCGTGTGGCTGCCTATTGGGAACCCCTGCCTTCGAGCACCTGACACAGGGATTCAGTAAGTTTATGTTGAGCTGCTAATGCCAGATAAGCATCTCTCGAGTCTGCCATACTCTTTCTCCAACTCCCCTCGGCTCAACCATTCTGCTCCAGAGAAAGCCCAGCCCAGGAAATGTGCAGACAGCCAGCAGAGAATACATAGTGGGCTTTGCAAACAGATGGCCCCAAGTTGGCTCTCAGCTCTCCTGCATACTAGCTCTGGGATTCTGGCAGGGGCCACCAGCCCTCTGACCCTCAGCTTCCTCATCTGTGAATAACGGGGGGCCTGGGAGATTGCGTGAAATCCGCGCCTGGCCACGTGCCTGGCACCGGGCAGGAGCGTCATGAAACTGGGGCCCTACCCCCCTCGACACCCAGAGTGCTGGATGTGCCAGTTTTATGAATAGGCCACCTACTTTCCCTTCTTCACGCCACCGACAGGAGGGAGAATTAGGTTAATTACACTGAGAAGAAAGACAAGAGGATAATAAGGTCTCTAATCCCATCTTTTGTTCACGAGTTAAATAAATGTAAAAAGTTCTTACCTAAATGACGTTAAAATGCGTGACCTCATTACCCTGGGTGCTGGCCACGGTGTGGGGCTTAGTCACGGAGTAGGAGAGCTCAGCTATTCAAGAACCGCTTCACTTACGTAAGAATGAATGCATGCAAATATACGACTATTTCCCTAAGTCCCCTTCCCTACTCTATCCTTATTTAGATATTTATAATCATGCACCATGTGCTTCTCCCACCTGGGAGCATCCTCAGAGCACATATCCACATTTTGACATCACTTCACACCTGTCACATTGCGGTGGTGGGGGGGGGGTTATGCTATATACTTGAGAGCACTTCTCCAGGCCTCATTCTGAGCCAGGAACCTCTCCCCTACCCCTTCTCCGAGTCCCTTTCCTCCTCTGCCAATGGGTGCTCAGGGACTAGATCAGGGTTTCTCAAACCCAGCTTACTTAGCATCATAATCAGACCTCCCCCCAGACCTACCTCTAGAGACTAGAGACTGGGGGGGGGAGGGGCTTGGAAATCTGAATTTTTTATGACTCCCAATCCCCAGGAGCCCAGATGCAGCCAGGCCGGCATCGAGCCAGACTAGACTATCTTTACATCCCTCCGGGATTGATGGCCCACCCTGTGGATGACCCCAGAGATTTGCTACCTGGGAATATCCTAATCATTTCCCAATGTCTAGGCATCTGAGTTATTTTCCATTTTCCTACACATGACTCTTTTTAAATAGGTCGTGCTGGCCCTCATTTTTCCTCACTCATGAGCGTCCACAGAAAACACAGAGCCCAAAGGAAAATCCACATCCTAAAAGGTCCATTAAAAAAAAAAGATGGATGTCTCGGAATCCAGGTCAGTTTCAAAGGTAGATTTCTCCTGATTCACCTCTCAGTGACGACAGGACAGGGCTGGTAGATTTGATTTAAACCTAACTGATTTAACTCTCCAGTCAGGAGGACTCAATCTGACCAATTTTTCTCCAACAAAAGATGTGTTCTTTGTTCAGAAATATAACCTTAAAGCTTCCTTTAGAGTCCAGAGACAAATGTAGCTTTCTTCTTTGTTTAAAAAAAAAAAAAATCATGACTTTATTACCATCCACGCATCCTTGAATGTCAAGGCTGGAAAGGCCTAGAGTTCATCCAGGGTGACCCTGTAAGACCCCGAAGGGGCAGTGACCTTCCGAAGTCCGGCTGAGAGTTTGGGGCTTGTCGGGAGGAGGAAGGTGCTCTGGACCCGGGACTGGGCAGGGCCTCTCCCACCACCCCGCTCTGCGTCCGGCTGGATTCATGCTCCTTCCCAGGAATCTCAAGGCTACAGGAAAACCCTCCACAATGCTGAGGGTTTTCCTTTTACCCAAAACTAACCAAAGCTTTCCTCTCGATTCACAAGTTCAGACACTCAGGTTTCGGACACTTAGAAATAAGACTCTCCGTTCCAGGGCACCACCACAACGAAACGTGTATCTGTTTTATGCCCGCGGTGGGGGGGGGGTAAATGATGTTCTCCTCCATTTTCCAAAATCGTGGTGTGTTGTTAAAAAGTAACCCTGAACCTTACAACCACAAAAACCCATGAAGTTCATGGAAAGGGAACATCGGGGGGGCTATCGAAAACAAAAGGAAAAAAAAAAGCAGCAGCCATTTGCCTGGACTCATTTCTTCTAAACACTATGATGGTCTATTTCGGGTATTTCCTCCAACAATAAGCATTCACTTTTATGCTAACAAAGGCCCTGGGGTGATTCATATGTCTGGATCAACACTGACTTCATTGAGGGCTCGGGAGCGGGGGGGGGGGTTCCTCTCCCCTCGGATAGTCCCAGAATACTGTTCTTATTCGGAAGACAATCAGGTGTGGTCTTCAAAAATCCCTCTGTTGACTTGAATTTTCACTTATACTTCCTATTGCGTTTTTTGTTAATTTTTCACATGTTTAGGTCTTGTTTCCCCAAGAATCAAAATAATGACCTCCTTTTGGCTAACTCACCCCCTCGCTTGAGTACCAGTGTAGCATAAACCAATTAGATGACCTGGGACAGCATCCCAGGGTGAGTCAACCCCTCCTTAACCTGTTCCCCCATCTTCAAAAGAGAGGTTAAAAGAATACTACTTACCTCACAGGGTTAACTCAGTTGGTGCTTTTTAAGTACCTAGAATTGTGTCTGGCACAGAATAAGCACAATATAATTGATACATTTTAAAATACTTTCACCAGCCCAAAAGTTAACGAGGTCATCAGCAAAATCCCAGATAGTGGGGAACACTACAGGACAAATGACCCAGTTTCATTAACAAATAAATTGCAAGGAGGAAAAAAAAAAAGACTAGAAGGAGGGAGACAAAGGGGGAACCTACAGATTAAAAGATATTTTCAGAGTGATTCCTACATTCGTGTTCAAAGCAGCATTATTCACGATAGCTAGAAGGTGTAGGCAAGCCAAGTGTCCACCAACGGATAGATAAATAAGATGTGGGATATAAATACAACTGAACATTATTCAGCCATAAAAAGAAATGAGATTCTGATACAAGCTACAATGTAGATGAACCCTGAAGACATTATGCTAAGTGGAACAAGCCAGTCACAAAAGACAAATTCTGCAGTATTCCACTTTTACAAGGTACCTAGAGTACTCGAATTCATAGAGACAGAAAGTAGAAGGGTGGCTGAGAGGTGTGCTCTTTTTTTCCCCCAGAAATACAACATAAAGCCTCCTTTATGGCTCAGAGACAAATAGAGCCTTCGTCTTTGCCAAGGAAAAAAGTCATAATTTTACTACCATCCAAGCATCCTTGAATATCAAAGCTGGGACGGCCCAGTGGTCACCCAGTTTGACCCCAAAAGACTCCGAAGAAGCGGTGACCTTCTGAAGTCCCACCGAGAGGGTATAGAACAGAGTTTCGGTTTAGGATAATGAAAAAGTTCTGCAGATGGATGATGGTGATGATAGCACAACAATGTAAATATGCTTAATGCCTCTGGACTGCACCCTTAAAAATGGCTAAAATAGTAAATGTAACGTTATGTATGTTTTACTGCAATTATTTAAAAGGATGCTTAAAAATATATCATCCAATCACAACATGTGGACCCGATTCAAAATAAACTTAAAAATGTATGATGTTTATGAGGCAACTGGAAATGTGAATCCTGACTGGATATTTTATAATATTAAGGAATTAGTGTTGATTTTTTTAAGATGTGATCATGTGGGCGCCTGGGTGGCTCAGTGGGTTAAAGCCTCTGCTTTCGGCTCGGGTCATGATCTCAGGGTCCTGGGATCGAGGCCCATGTCTNGGGTCCTGGGATCGAGGCCCGCATCGGGCTCCCTGCTCGGCGGGGAGCCTGCTTCCCCCTCTCTCTCTGCCTGTCTCTCTGCCTCCTTGTGATCTCTCTCCCTCTGTGAAATAAATAAATAAAATCTTTAAAAAAAAAAAAAAAAAGATGTGATCATGTGTTTTAAGAGCCCTTGTCTTTTAGAGCTACACAAAAACATGTACGAATGAAACCGGGTAAGCTGCGAGATGAGATTCGGGACAATAAGGGAGAGGAAGAAGTGGATAGGGACACTCACAAAACAGGACTGGCCACAAGGTGATAATTGTCGATGCTGGGTAATGGGTCCACGGGGCTCTTTAAACCATTCTGTCCACTGTACTTTTGTAAGTTTCCATCATAAAATAAGGTCAAATCGTTTCTTATCATTAGGGAAAGAGCTCTTCCATTATGTGCATTATCTCTGCTCTCAATGGTCTAGAACGGTTCCTGGCACGCCACGGCTGTGGGGTAACTGCTCTTATCCAAGACCTCAGGAGTATGGACAGGCACAGCCCTTCCCTCGAATCTTCCCTCTGCACGCTCAGCTCCAACACAGACCTTCCTACTGCGTATCCATTTAAGGGGCGACAGGAGTCAACAACCTCACGGTTGGAGAGCACTTTTCAGCCGAATTAACCTCATTTTGGAGATGAGGACCTGAGTCCCTGAGAGTTTAGTGAGTCTCTCTTGCCAACGAGCCGCAGAATCACGACAAAAACCCGGATCTGTGGCTGCAGAGCCGTCCTGTCTCCCCCGCTCCAAGCGGCCGCCTTCCTTCTGTTCCCAAACAGAAAGCCTTGCTTCTGCTGCCCTGCTCTCCTTCAAAGTGACCCCCAGAATCCACTTCCTACCAATTTTCCTTGATGAGGCTAAAGCCTTCCCCCTAGTATTTCCCAGGTGAGCGGGAATTCTCAGTCTCCTCTTCCAGGTTTACCCTTGGAGCTTATGGGTCCCCTCCCGGGCACTGCAGGTTAGAAAAGCCGCCACCAGGTGGCCTTACCAGGTGACTCTGAGGTCTGAACAGCCAGGCTTTCTAGTCCTGGCCCCGGGGAGCCTGGGGTGCTCAGCCCTGGCTGCACATTCACCCACCGGGGAGATCGCAAGCGCACCAACGCCAGAGCCCCACCTCCAGAGATGCTGACCTAATTGGTCTGGGCTGACCCCAGGCATCCTGGTTTTTTTTTAAACTCCTCAGCTGTTCTAAAGTGCAGCCAAGGTTTCTGGTACAGCCGCGGAGATGACAGGATCCTTTTCTCGAATCCGTGAGCTTCTCCACCTACCGAATGGGACTCTTCCGCTTTTTTAAATAAATGGCTGACATGAAATTACCATTGGCATAAACATGACACATAAATGGAACGCACAGTAAACACTAGCTGAAAAAAGGATGAATTAGACCAAGATTTACAGAATGCAAGGTTTGAGGTCCCTAGGTAGAAGGAAGCGTCTTCCACCTCCACGGCCTGCCCCCTTTGCTGTCTCAGCTCTAGAAGAAGAAACTTCGAACTTTTCTCTCTGGATGTTAATTCAAAAGCCATCAGGATATGATATCATCCCTCTGTCCCCGGGGGCCATTAGCACAGCCTCTCTCCTCCATAGGAGCCCCCCCCCAACACACCCAGAGGGTTCCAGTGTAGACGCAAGCACACGCACACACACGCACACCCTCGCCTATCTCCCTGTCTCAACGGCTACGCTGAGGTCACGGAAAATACTAGTCTGCAGCATCACGAATCGGTAAAACTATCTTTCTTTCTAGTCAGAAGGGAGGGGGGTCCCCACACGGCGCTCCCTTTAGTTCACGGAGAAACAGAGCTCTAACATGACCGGGCGAGGGCGCGCGGTATGCCAGGTTCGAAGCCTCTCTCCGGCATTCCGTATTCCCCTCTCATCCTCGGGGAGACGGAGGCTCGGAGCGATTATGTTGCTTGCTCAAGGTCACACAGCTCGTGCGTGACTGCCCTGGGTCTGACATTCTGGTGCGCAGACTCTAAATTCGGGGGGCTCTCCATCGTCCGGCCATAACCGGCCTGCGCAGACTGCGCACACACACCCCTGCAGCCGCTGGGACGCGCAACCCCACGCAGCCCCAGTAGGTGTTCGCGGCTCGCAGAAGCAGCGGCTGGTGCCCGTTCTCTGCCAGGCCCTGCGCACACAGAGCTGGGCGCCGGCTGGGTGCCCCCGTTTCGGGCCCCCTGCGGCAGAGGCCCGGCTCCGTCGCTGCCCCTCTTGCCTCCAGCGCGGTGGTCTGTGAGCTCCTCTGAGCGCCACGAGAGGGAGGAAGAATATTCTTTTCGCCATTCACCCCTCAACCAATATTTACTGTGCGCTCTCTATGTGCCAGACAGTGCAGACACCACGGTGTGCAAATACAGAGCGTACAAATGAGTATTAGTCCAAGAGTTGCACGAATGCACAGGTACTGGCTGATGAGAGCTAGGGAAAAGCACAGGTCATTAGAGAACACAGGGCAAAATGAGAAGCAACCTGATCAGAAGCATCGAGGAAGAGTCCTCAAGGAAATGGGGTCAGAACTGAGCTCTGAAAGATGTGTTGAGGTTCTCTAGAAAGGGGGACAGTGCATGAAGAGGAACTACGTAACACGTACAAAGACGTGAAAGACGGGGCAGAGGCTGGAGTGCTAAGAGCCGGGGGACCTCGGTAGGACATAAGAACGGTGATGTGCACGGGGGCTGGTCTGTGCAGAACCTTAAAAGTGAGGTTAAGGATGGTGGTCTTTATCTGAGTGGCCACGTGAGCCATGGGTAGGGGGCGGGAGGGGAGTCCTAAGCAAGGAGGTGATATATAGATTTCGATGCTGAAAATCTTATCTGGCTGCGGTGTAGGGAATGGAGTGAGAGTGGGTCAAAGTGAATAGAGGGAGACGGCAGCTCAGTGCGGCCCCCGAAGAGCCACATGATGGCCTGGAGTAGGGCAGTGGCAGGGAGGAGGGCAGTGAATGAATCCGAGAGACATCAGGATGGCTACAGTGGAGAGGGCGAACAGTGTGAAGGATGACCTCTAGCCTCCAGCCTACAGGAACAGGTGGATGGTGGAGCCAGACACCAGGAAGGGGGAGCTGAAAGGAAACCAGAGCCGGGAGCCGAGACCGAGATGCTTCGATCACATCCGACAGGCCCATCACCGGGCTCAGCCCAGCCCTGTGTTGCTGTCTTATGAAGAGAAGAAAAAACAGTTGAGCTGGTATTTTGAGTAATAAGTGGGCAAGTACTTCAACATTTAATTTATATGTCACTAGTTTCAAAACTCATTTTAAAACCTTCCTATAATCTTACCAGGTTTACGTACACTGACATTATAACACCCAAATTATTTCTGATCTAAAAATAATTATCCCGTATGTTGCTTTGCCTGAAAAAGTGTTGAGAGAAATTATTGGCAAGGGATATTTTCCCATTGCCAAAGAACAGTGAGCCAATTACCAGTTATGCCTTTACTCCTTTCATCCATTCTTAAGAAAACCTATCAGATGAGAGATGCGTTGCCCGAGTACATTTCGGAATAAGGGTGTCCCAGCAGGAGGGCAGAGCACTGCGAAGTAATTGTGGAAACGGGAAATATGGGGAGATCCAGACAAGAATCAGTCAACAGTCAGGAGGTCTGTTAACAGTAGGTGATGGGGGACCTGGCAAGAGCAAGCAGTTCTTTGATTCTGGATCGCGGGTTGCAAACTGGTAGTTCTTGGGCCATATTCGTCTTTAAAATATTTCCTGTTTGTTCGGTATGGCACTATTTTTAAAAAACTGAACCAACATTTAAAAAACCCAAATTTCTGGGGTACCTGGGAGGCACAGTTGGTTAAGCGACCGACTCCTGGTTCCGGCTCAGGTTGTGATCTCAAGGCCGTGTGATTGAGCCTCGCTCGCGTCAGGCTCTGCGCTCAGCACGAAGTCTGCTTGGGGTTCTCCCCACTCCTTCTGCCCCTCCTCCCATGCGTGTGTGCACACTCTCGCCCAAATAAATAAATAAATCTTTAAAAAAACTCCAAGTTTCTGACTTTTCTGGAAACATCAGTAGTAGATCTGGCCCAGCTGAGCCACCTTCCCAGTAACGACTGCCTGAAGCTGAGTAACCAATGCCCTTCAGATGGGCAGGCCTCTCCCATCCACCATGTCCCATGAGCATCCATGCTTCCCCAACAGTAAGTGTCAGCTGATACTGATCACTGTACTTGCAATGCTGCTGCTTTTCTACGATGAAGAAATATTTCTATCTACCCATGTCTTTATTAAAAGTGGGGAAACAAAACATAAATCAAGAAGACAGCATGTTTCCAAGAAAAATAAAGACAGCATATTTCTGAACAGAATTAAAAACTCTCCCAACAGGTGCAGTTCACAAAGTGTGTCTGTGTCGATTTCTCTTATCCCTGCTCTCATCATTCATTTATATTATATGCCCAGTGCGTGCCTCTTGGCCCTGTATGCTCCTGAGTTTGCAACCTCTCAAGGCACTGAGGCCCCAGGTCAGGCATTCAGATACAAGGAAGGGACCCAGTTCCAGGGGAAGGGGGAATGAAAAAGACATGACCACGAAAAAGACCAGTGTTGAGTAATGAGAACCAAGATCCAGGGTAAGGGCCAACTCAGCCAATTCAATGATCATGATGATTCTGACCACGATAGTCACAATAACCATCATTAATCACTGACTGGCTCTGTACTAAGCACCATGCTAGGTGCTTTACATATATTCATTTTAACCCATTCTACAGGTGAGAAACCTGAGGCTCAGGAAGGTTAGTCATTCACCCATAGTCAAGTGACTAATAAGTAGGGAAATCAGGATTCAAACTCCAAACCCAGGGTCAACCATTCGTGGTTTTCCCACTGGAAATGCTCATCAGAATCACCAAGGGAGATATTTAGAAATACACAGGCCTGGGGCCCCACCCCCAGAAGATTCTGATTCACCAAGTCTGAGTGGAGCATGGATAATGCTATTTACTTACAGAGTCTGCCAGGTGCTCTGTAGGCACAGCCTTGGTGGAGAACCTTAGGCGTCCTTGTCTAGTGAATGAATGCTAGAGTGACCTGGCTAAAACAAGTAGAACAGGCTAACTCTTCCCTTAGTTGGTGTCACCAAGACCTGCCTCATAGCAGCCTCTTCACATGCAGACAAGTGCTTGTTCCAATCCATCACTCTGTCAACCCTACAAAGGCAGAACCAGCATCTGTCACACAAAGAGCCACTCTTTCTTCCATGAGACACGCTAAAAGTGGCTCTTCCAAACAACCGGTGACAGTATCCTTCGGGGCTACATGTGCATATGGAAGGGAGAAGCCCTGGCTTAGGGACAGGGGGCAACATCTGACTTGATGAATGCCACATGCTAACAGCTGTGGCTCACGGTGATCACAAGCTACACACATTCAAGTAGGGAGACCCCCAAAGGCGATCTATTCTCCTTCTGGGCAAAAGACTCCAAATCTAGCCACAGCAAAAATTCACTTTTTTACAGCTTCAGGGATCATGTTACCTGAGCCAGGAAAAACTAGGATACTTCCCTTGGGCAATTGGGTGTTTTAGGTATTATAGATGATGTCTATGTTCTTGCTTTGGTCACTAGGAAGCATAGAACCAGATTTCCGATTCACGTCTACAATCCTGTGAGACCCTTCTACACACTTCTCTGTACTCGTTTTAGTCCTCTCTTCATCTTACGATCTTTCCTTTCGTAACCCTACTGATTCTCCAGCTGATCTATTTGCTTTAAACCATTACGCTATGGAACTTTTCATAAACCTTTTTTGTCTTACATTTTTAACATTATTTTATTCACTGCAGAAAATTAAAAGATGTACATCGGGTCTCAGCAAGCTTTTTCTGTAAAGGACCAGATAGTAAATATTTTAGTATTTTGCAGACCATATGGTCTCTGTCATATATTTTTTTTAACAACCCTTTTAAAAATGTAAAACCATTCTTCGCTTGCAGGCTTTAAAAAAAAAAACGGTGCTGTAGTTTATCGACTTCTGATACAGATTAAAAATCAGACCGTACCTTACCAGAAATAACCACTGTCCAAATTATGGTGCATATCCTTTAAGACATTTTTATATGCATATTTTAATGAGATCCAGATTATATTATAAATACTATTTGTGACCTGCCTTTTTCATTCAACAGTAAGTCATTAATATTTTCCTATGCTGAAACTGTATACAGAAAGTACTGTACAGATACAGCAATATTTATTCAACCAATCCTCTCTCCTTAAATATTTAGGTGGTTCCCGTTTTTCATTATTATAGGTTACACTCCAATCATTACCTTAGGAGAAAGCCCTGGAAATGTTATTTCTAGATCAAAGAAGATGCACGGTTTAAAGTCCTTTGATAAATATTCTCAGATTACTCACCAAAAAAGTTATACCAATTTACCACAATATTCCCACCAGCAGCATGAGAATACATATTTCCTTAATCCTTACCAATAATGGGAATCAGCTTTTTTAATTTCACCATCATGGGTAATAGTGGTATCTTACTGTTTTAATTTTTTTTTGATAGCCAGCATATACACTTGAAACGAGGGTATATATGTTGAACTACATTTGTATTGTATTTATTCTTTGCTGAATTTCTCGTTCAGGCCTGAACTAGTTTCCTACTGCTGCTGTAACAAATCACCACCGACTTCATGGTCTAGAACAACCCATATTTATTCTCTTATCATTCTGGAGACAAAAGTCCAAAATTGTCTGGGACTAAAGACAAGATGTGGCCAGGGTTGGGTCCTTCTGGAGCCTCCAGAGAGCATTTCCTTGCCTTTCTCAGCTCCTAGAAGCACCTGCATGTCGTCACCTATGTTACTACTCACCCTGGTCTCCTGCCTCCTTCTTAGAAGGACTTTCGTGATTACATCAGGCCCACCTGCCTAATCCAAGAGAACCTCCCTGTCAACATGGTTAACTGATGACATCTTCAAAGTTCCTCTTGCCATATACAGTAATCTTCATAGGTTCCAGAGCTAGGAGGTGGGCATCTCTGGGCAGGGGTATTATTAAGCCTTCACAGTGGGTCCTTTGTCCACTGGAGTATTCACCTCTTTCTTATTTTTTCTTTTGTACATTCAGATATTTTGACTATCCTAGTGGATGATGGTAGGCTGCCCAGATCTCCCCTTCAGGACAACTCCCACGATGGTGAAGTGGAATGGGATATCGGTAGGGACAATGCTACAGGCATTTAAGAGGTTCGAGGGGAGGAGGAACTATAAGGAGCTTAGGATGGGATGGCCGCCAGTGGGTACAATCAGTATGCTAGAGGAAGATGAAGAGAGACTGGCAGTGATTCATCGCCGATTTAAGTGGGAAGATCAGAGGCCTTCCTCGGGAGCATACAAAGACACTCGCATCTCCTGCAGGTGAAGCACCAAAAAAGCAGAGCTTCAGACCCAGGACTCATATAAAAGAGTAATGGAGCTGCAGGAAGGCTGCATTCTCAACCCTGATAATTGGCCATGCCTAAATCAGGGCTCTGATTGGGAAAATAGGCCATCCGACTTGGAGGGGAGATATCAGGACTATGCACTTGAAAACTTGAACCCCCAGATTCTCCTGAGCCCTCTGAGCCTAAAGTCGTGACCCACTGCTCCCCACAGTAGGCATAAATATGGTCCAGAAACAAAAGCGCGTACACTAAGCTGGTTAGGGGAGACTTTACCAATATGGGAGGACCCTCCCATGAAACAAGATCTAAGACCCTGGCAAGTACCCTAAGAGGTGTTAACACAGTGGCTCCTAGCAGCCTGGCTCCTACTAAGTAAAGCAGAAATGTCAGGCGTCTCATGAGGACAGTGGAAGAAGGGATCAGAAATCTCAGGGAAGCGAGCATCTGAGAGCAGCTCTCCAGCCAAAGCCAGAAAACCTACACGGGGCCGTGTTCTGTAGGGGCCGGTGGGAGGTACCTGTCACAGGGGTCCAGCGACATCAAGATGCTCAGTGGTGGCCCTCCTCTGCAGGCCAGAACTGATGGCAGGGAGTGCTGATATAGACTGACAGCAGTAGGGATGACAGAGTCCCAAATAATAAGAGTCCAGACAGCAGCACTTAACTGCGGAAAGGTGGATGCAGTTATCCTAATGAATGGCAAGGTCAGTGTGGCAGTCACAAGGGCTGCTCCAGAGAGATCTAGGAAGATGGTTAGGAGAATGCAGTGTTCCTAGGGGAAGATAGATGGGCAGCCAATAAGAGCATTGCTTAAGGGCGCCTGGGTGGCTCAGTGGGTTGAGCCTCTGCCTTCAGCTCAGGTCATGGTCTCGGGGGCCTGGGATCGAGTCCCACATCGGGCTCTCTGCTCAGCAAGGAGCCTGCTTCCTCCTCTCTCTCTGCCTGCCTCTCTGCCTACTTCTGATCTCTCTCTCTCTCTCTCTCTCTCTCTCTCTGTCAAGTGAGTGAATAAAATCATTAAAAAAAAAGAGCATTGCTTAATTTATACTACCAAAAAATAAGAGAGCAAGAATGGGTGATCGGGAGGCTGCAGGCAGCTGTCCCACAGACCTGAAAACCTCAGTCTGAGAGGCTAGGGATTCCCCCGAGGAAGGACCCTATCACAACAGAAAGTATATATAACAGTGATTCTCTTCATCTCTCCCCAGAGGGACTCGCAGAATTTATTCCCGTAATCATAAACTTGGGCAAGAGAAAGACCCAGACGTTTTGAAGATGGTTCAGCACAGGGTCTGAGCTGATGTCAATATCTGAGGACCCAAAGGATCATCACGGGCCCTGTTAGAATGGAAGTATATGGGGATAGCCAATAAAAGGAGTTTTGGCCCAGGTCCAGGTCGTAATGATTCTAGTAAGTTCACAGACTACCCACTGGTAGGCCTCCAGGTGATCCACCGACATCTCTCTCAGTGGTCTTTTTCCCAAATTTGACAGTAAATGGTCAGGGCAGCACTCACGGCCTGAGAAGAACATGGCAGTCCGAGGCCCGGGGCCCTCAGAGTCACCTCACCGAGTAGGCCACCTAGACTGCAGAGATGCCGGAGTACGCACAATGCAT
This sequence comes from Ailurus styani, assembly GCA_002007465.1. Classification (NCBI taxonomy): domain Eukaryota; kingdom Metazoa; phylum Chordata; class Mammalia; order Carnivora; family Ailuridae; genus Ailurus; species Ailurus styani. The sequence goes on along the minus strand of LNAC01000240.1, from coordinate 530,288 downwards.
AGCAAAGGGGAGAGGCGATGAGTAACAGGTTTCCCTCAAGACCAGCTCTCGTGGGGGGACCAGACTCTGTCCTACTCCTCCTCTTGGAGTTTCCTATGAAGAGACCACAACCATTTGGAGAAGACACTCCAGACAGGGTGAATGTGCTGATCAGAGAAAATGAATGCAAATGGCAGAAGCACCGGTGGGCTGGGTGCTGGGGCGCACTGCCCAGAAGCTCCCCTGCAGGACCTAGACACCCCTTCCCTGAGCTTCGGGGAGTGCCAGCTGCCGGCCTCACAGCTGAGCTCTCTCCAGGGCCTGCCCTTAGCCCACGTGAGCCATCTTACCCAAGCTTCCGGCCCCACCCCAGGGACCGATCCAGTCTGTTTCACCCATGCTAGCTTCGCAGCTCCCTGTGGGGTCAGCTGGGGCCTCTGCTACATCAGCCTGGAAGTTCACCTTGTCTACCGGCCCCATTCTGCTTCCCTCATTCCCTCCAGGTGCTGTTTCAGAGGAGAGCCCCACGACAAAAATCCCTGCATGCAGACCTCGGCTCAGATTCAGGGTGCGGGTGCATCCGGCCCTAAGACCGCCCCGCTGTAACTCTGCCCTGGCTGTTTACCGCTGCAGTGGATCCCGCGGGGCCCACGCCCATCCCCGGGCTCCTGGGAATACCCGCGGCTGCTGCCACCCCGGAGTCCCTTCCAGCCTCACGGAGCCGCCGCATCCCTACCCCCGGGGCCAGTCCCTGGCTGCTGCAGGGAAACCAAGCCCTGAGCCTAGCACCTCAACGGGGGACAGCCCTGCAAGGGCAAGGCCAGCTCCGGGGTTCCCCTGGGACCCGCTAAGGCTTCCGGTGAAACCGCCCTGCTGGGAGCTTCCTCCCGCTGTTCGCTCCCACCCTCCTGGGCTCACACGGACCCTCCCCAGAGCGCTGCCCAGGAAAACTTCCGTACTCATTTCTTGGCCTCTCAGAGTCTTTTTCCCTGTGAGCCCAGCTTAACATAACGGTGGCTCTGGTTTTCAGACATTTTTTTAAATTTTTTATTCAAGTGTCTAAGTCTTTTCCTTTGTGCTTCCCCATTTTTGAATTGGCTTGTTCTAACATTTTAACTTTTTGAATATGATTGACCAGTTATCCCAATACCCTTTGCTGCATAACTCAGATTTTCTCAATTATTTGACATACTGCAGTTATTATATATGACATTACTGTATTTATTTGGTCAGGCTTCTAGATTATCTATGCTGTTTTACAGAACAGTTCTATCTCTTTGGAGTTTTAGAACGCACTGTTTTAATTAATGTAGCTTTGTAAGTCACTCTATTAGCTGCCGTTTTGCTTTGTTTCGTTTTAAGCTCCCTTGAATCATTTTAGGAACGATGCGGAACATTAATACCATAGATCTTCATATCAAAGATGTTACTCATTCATCATCCCACAAAAGCCTATGGAGCATGATTACTAGGACCAGAGCAGACGGAACAGACAGAGCAGACCGGGCCAGGGGGACTCACACACAGTCAATTAAGCACAGATGTGCAGGAACAGTAAGTGCCTATCATGGGGCACCTCATACAAGTCAGGAAAGGCCTCCTTGAGGAGGTGATGTTGGAGCTAGGATCTCAAGCAGGTATGAGGAGAATCTCTTTGGGAATGGTGAGCCAGGGGACCGGCTGGAGGTGGAAAAGACGCTTTCCGGGCAGAGGGCAGCAAGACTGGTGTGTGGTTTCCGGCTGAGATAGGACTAGGGAAGAAGGTCCAGACCAGGCAGGCAAGACCCCAAGAGCCAACTAAAGGATTCTAGACTTTTTCTCCTACAAGAGCAGTAGGAGGCCACTGAAAACATTTAAAAAAAAAAAGCTTTATTAAGATATAATTCACATACCATATAATTCACCCCAAGTGTACAATTCAGTGATCTTTAGTATGTCCACACACATATGTGCAATCACCATGGACAATTTCAGAACATTTTCATCACCTCAAAAAAAGCCCCGTGCTCTTTGGAAACCACCCCTCATGTCCCTAGTTCTAAGCAACCACTCATCTACTTTCTGGACATTTAATGTAAATGGAATCCTATAATATGTGGTCTTTTGTGACGGGCTTCCTGTTTGACTTCCCATAATATTTTCAAGGTTCATCCATGTTGTACATCATTCCTTTTAATAGCCAAAGGATATCCTGTTCTACGGATATACTGCATTTCGTTTATCCATTCATCAGCTGATGGACATTTGGGTTCTTTCTACCTGATTGACTATTATAAATAAGGTTGCTATAAACATTCATGCACAAGTTTTTGTGCAGATATATGTTTTCATTTCTCTTGGGTATATATATATAGGAGTGGAATTGCTGGGTAATATATGGTAACTCTATGTTTAATAATTTAAGGAACTGCTAGGCTGTTTTCCAAAGTGGCTGCACCATTTTTCCATTCCCGTCAGCAGTACGTGAGAGTGCTCCTCTCTCCATGTCCTCACTGACACCTGTTATCACCTGACTTTTTGATTCAAGCCATCCTTGTGGATCTGAAGTAGCCTCTCACAGTGGTTTTGATTTACATTGCCCTAATCACTAAAGGCTTTTAACTGAGGGCCTGATACAATCAGACTTTTGAACAGTTCATTCTGGTAAAAGGATCTGAGGACAGAAAGGAAGGCGTGAGCCTATGGTGGGGGACGCCCCCGCAGCTGCCCGGGGAAGCTGCTGTCCGAGGACATGGCAAGAAGGGAACAGTAGAGAAACAGGGTTAAGATCCACAAGGGCTGGAAATCACCGATGAGGGCACGAGAGAAGTGTCAGGTGTCTGGTCAACTGGGTGGATGGTGGAGTCCTCACAGGGAACACAGAAGTATGTGTTTTAATTGTGATAAAATACATATATATATATATGTATATATAAAATAATATATAAAATAAAAATTTATTATCATCACCATTGGCGAGTACATAGTGTTAGTATGTTCATGTTGTTGGGCAACCGAGCTCCGGAACTCTTTCACCTTGCAAAACGGAAACCCTATACCCATTAAACAGCTCCCCATTCTTCCCTCCCCCCAGCCCCTGGCAGCCACCGTCTACTTTCTGTCTCCATGAATTTGACTCTTCTAGCAACCTCATATGGTATTTGTCTTTTTGTGACTGGCTTATCTCACTTAACATAATGTCCTCAGTGTTTATCCATGTTAAAACACGTAATCAGTTTTCTTCGTTTTTAAGGGAATGCACAGAAATATTTTTTGCTGACCAAGAGAAAGCACAGGTTTATCTGAACCACTTTCCTCTTCAATATCATGACTCTAAATTTTAATCTAAGCCCTCTTCAGCTTCAGATTCTCAAGATTCTGCCAATTCAATGCTTGCTTTGGCCAGTCGGACACCCTGCTGTTTATGACCCAAACTTCATAACCTTGACCACTTTAGCACCTTTCAAATTACAGTATAATTCTTGGACAACCTGAAGGATAAAGGGCTTTCACTCTATTTAGATGAAATAACCTATTTGGTTATTTGCAGTCATTTTTTACTGAACTAAATTATCTATCGATGGAAACTAAACACTTCCTCCTGAAAATAAGTCCTAAGCTTTTAATAATCTGGGGCACCTGCTATTCCTCCATTACGCAAAAGTTGCTCCCATCTACCTCCCTTAACTCTGAAAATCCTATGATCTATTCTGAGAGATCTAGCAATTTCGGCTGCCTTTAATCATCTTGCCTGGCATGTGACAGGCAATCTTCTGCATTCACAATAATTTTATTACTTCATTATAGTGTAATCTTTTAGAACACACAATAAGCAATAATTTAGGAATCCAAATGCAAAATTCAAGTGTGTCTCCAATGAAATAAGTGACCATAGCAACTGAGGTAGGAAATAGACAAAAGCCCGTCTACACACAGGCGGTGATGTTCTTCATCAGAGCTTAGCCCTTTGACTGCTGGCCAGGCACATCCCGGTTTCAGAAACATTAAAATGTCGAGGGAAGATATGCATCTTAGAATCAGGAAAATATGGTGCATGGAGACAGACAAAAGGAACATGGAGAAGGTTTACATACAGCAGCAGAAAGTCCTAGCAGGCGCCAAGAGAATGCAAAGACCCAGGACAGACAAGAACCACACACAGCACTTTCTGTGCTCAAGGGTCATTGTTCAGGAAACAAGAAATCCTCCGTGACTCATGAAACTCCCCAGAGTAAAGGAGAAGACAAGTAATGAGGACTGAGATGAAGATGTGGAATCCTCGATAAAAGATCAGATGAAAAGTACCACATCTGAGAAGTGGGATGTTAACAGTGCTCACCTCGGGGAAGAGTGGCGTGAGGGAGAACGGTGTTACCGCTTATAAGAATTTTCTTGTTTTTTGCTACAAGGGACATATGTATGGGGAAAAAAGATTTTTTTAAAAAAAGGAATAAATTTTAGGAAAAAAAAATACAAAAGGGCCATTTCGTAAAAAGAAAACACAGTTATTGCTGGTGCGGAAATGTGGGAACGGTAGTTCCCTGGAAGTAAGCACCCTTGGGCAATTTGTGTCCTGGAGATTGTGACTATGGCATCACTGGCCAGGGAAACCTCGTGTGAGCTCCAGGGTCACTCGGTTTTGCTCTAAAGCAGAGCTCAGCGAACAAGCCCCTGTCTGGCCGATACTCGGTGTTCTTCGGCTGCTTTCTCTGAAGGTCACAAGGACCCTGGCTGAGGAGGAGATAAATGGTAATGGTTTTGGGAAGGAGGACGCCTCGGCTGGAGCCCACGAGTCACTGCGAATGCCACTCACACACCCCACATCAATCTTCAAGGAAAGGAGCAGAGATGTATGAACTTGGCTTCACAGTCAGGCCCTTCCTCCAAGGCCCTGGTGCTGTGGGCCTTGCCTGGCTCACACTATTGGTCATCTGGGTCCCTATCATCTCCTGGGGAGGGAACCAGAAGGCTTTATAAATCTGCTTGGCGGTTCTCTCTGGTGCCCAGGTCGGTGCTTGGAATACAAAAGGAGCCTAACAATTTGCTTTGGGTGGAGGGAGAGCCAACCCTCTACAGGATTCCCACGTCCAGGGTCAGCGAAGTTACTTGTTCTTATAATGGGTCAAATCCACCACCACCACAGCTAGAAATCACAGGGACCTCCTCAACCGCATTCTGAGGGGAGAGAACAGGCCCATCCACAGAAGCCACGAGAGCCATGTGCACGTCCGGGGTGTCACGGGCTCCTCCACCCTCCTGCTCGCTCCTGCCTTACGGGTCTGGGTGGGTGGGCCGGGGTTGGGGGCCTGACAAGAAGCAGGAATGAGCAAGAGAAGATTCTGCGGTGGGGAGTCCAGTCTAGCTCTGGAAACAGCCCCTGGCACATCACTGGCCCTGAGAATAGGCTCATTGCTCCTGACGGATGGAAGAGAGGAGTCGCCTCCACTGAAGTGGATGACAGGCGAGACCAGAAGCCAGGCGACAGGCAGCCCGCAGAAGAGCCAAACCGTCATGGGTGACGGGGCCCGAGCTGGCGCAGCCCCAGAGCCCGAGGCCTGGGAGTGCGGCCCTGCCCTCCGGAGCCCATGGAGGTTCCCAGCCTGGGGCACAATCATGAGTCGTGCACGGGGGTGTTGTGCAGGAGCCAAGAGGGAAGCCGGTCTCACTGCCTCTCCAACCCCTCTCTCTTGTGACCTGGCCAGGCTTCGGCTGAAAGAGTCCTGGGCGCCGGTCAGAAAGAAAGTAGCATATCTTAGAAGGCATGCTCAGAACTGGCCAAGCTGTCCAGCTTGAGGAGGAGGCGGCCAAGTTTCAGAGGACAGACTGGTGTCTCTCACCCCTGGCCTCCCCAGGGGTCCACAGCTGAGAATAAGGCCCTGACCCTGGGGCCCCGACTCCAGGGGCCTTTTCCTGTTCCCACACTGGTCAAACACATGGAGACTGAGAATGCAGGTGTTTTCTGGTGCTGGGAACTCAGAGGAGATTTTCTGAGCAAGCACAGTGGTTCTCTGGTCAATGAAACCAAAGCAGGAGCCGCCGTGCCAGGAGAGGCCTGAAGGAGGAGGGCTGGAGGGACCAGGGCCCGTTAGAAGTACGGTGAGTGTGCTAACTGGCAAGAATGGG